>QKQZ01048638.1:0-21508 GCA_003595255.1 Solenopsis fugax
TATATATTAAGCATCTACATTTTTTAATATTTTTAACTGGAGGGAATTTTTAATTCTGAAACTAAAATATAAACTATTATTTTAAAAATTATTTAATCAAAGAATAGTCACCTTTTACATAATCGATCACCTGTTCTATAATTTATTTCAAATTATTATGCATGTATATTTATATTTATTGTAATATTTTTAAAAAGAGTAAGAAATGAAAAAAATAGATTGGCCGGATTTTCGGTAACGAAAACTACTGTATTGAGCTTCATTTTCTTACTACTGAGATGTAAAAATCATTCCAGGTACTACTCCCGTGTTAAACTTATTATAATGCTGATAATCAATAGGAAACAATATAGATAAAAGAATTTCAAATAAATGAAAAAGATATAGGTGTAATATTTTTGACTAAGGCTATACAAAATGTGTGTTATTTATGTTTCTCTATTGAGTAAAGAAATAAGTGAGTGTAATTTTGTGTGTACGGCCATTTGTTAAAAGCTTCTGTATTTTATTACATAATGGAATCCGATTTAAGGGCATGCAACCGCGATAGCTTTAATCGGCGTCGGTTGCGGTGACTTTGAGCTCGCCCACGACACAAATAAACGTGTCTCACATATATTTTCATGTATTTTCGTATATTAAATCGGTAAAAATGAAAAAAGGTACGCTCTACGGCACGTAACGAACATAAACGCGGCGAGAGGATAATGGCGCGTTTTCCTCTTGGTGGTCTTGGATAAAACAAGACCGTTCGCGTGGGCGCCCTGTGACGTAGCGCATTGTAATAGTTAACGTTACCTGGTTCTTCGTCGATGCATTTCCGTACTTTTCATTGATCCTCCCCCTTCCTCCCGATCATCCGGAGAGAGACTCGCCGTTATGTTCATTTCATATAATCTTCTCGTGCGCTCCGCTCAAGCCTGATTACGCGATCAGTCCGCAGCCCGCACATCTCCTTTCTTTATGAGAGCGTTCAAGCTATAATGTCATCGAAGCACTGTACTTTATATATGCGATCCGACTTAATGCGATATCTTTCCAACCTCCCGCGCGTTTAATCTCCTCGTTTTCCTGATCTGCCTGTGCGCAGGGGGGGGGGGGAATTTGAAGCTATTAATTCCGCGGACTCTCATCCTCGAAGATACGATCGGGCTCATTCCTCACTTTGCTCTTTACCGTCCACTTCGAGAGCTTCGGCGCCGCGTTTTCCAGGACGTGTGTTTTCTCGCGCTCTTCCAAGCCGCTCGTGAATACGCGATTACGTGCGCGTGTATACGCCTTCGTTCGAGCATCATTAGAGATAGGCGAGCGAGCGGAAAAGCGTCGCGTCGACACGCGAGCGCGGTAAAGGTTACCTTCATTGATCCTCATCTGGTCCCGCAGATTACGGTTTTCAGGTGTATGGGCGCGCTGAAATTACGTCATTCCCTGTTATTTTAATAATTATTATGACATCGAAAGTGGGAAGTAAAAACTGCGAGCGGTTGATAGATTATCGATTAAAATCGGGAGATGACTTTCTGTGCAGACTCGCTTAACTATATTTAATTGCTTTCTATATCCACCCGAGCACACACGCACACACATATACACACATGTTGTAAATACCACAAATGAGGACGGACCTCGTAAATAGCACGGCCATTGATGAAATGATATATGTATATACGAATGGTACTTACAATATCAGAGAGAGAAAGAGAGAGAGAGAGGGAGGAAAGGATTGCATAACCATAGTTTCACTCTCGATTTATTTGTGGAAAGCAGTGTTGCGGTATTAATGTGATAAAAGTGATACCATATGAAATTTATTCAACCGTAACTTGATTCGGATTATCATTAATAGCATTTTGCGCCATTTTCAGGTGCCTTTAATTAGTACGTGGATTATCTACAATCACCGAACGTATATTAGTCCCGAAACAAAATTCATGTCCCAGCTAATTTCCGACGTCTCGGAATTCGTGTGGCTCATTTCCTCGATATCGCTAAATTCCCATGTGTGAATTACAACGCATTAATCTTACGAAGTGCGCGATTCGTAATGAATGTTTGCGAAATGTGTAAAATAATAAAGAAACGGTTTTGGGCAAGCGTAACGTTAGCCTAAATGTAATATTGAAAGTTAAATGGCAAACTGTAATCAGACGAAAAGGGAGAGGAAGGAGAAGAAGAAGGAAGAAAATGTTTGAATAAGAAAGAGAAAATATCATATATTCAATATTCACGGAAAGTGAATATTATATAATAAATTGTTAAGTGTCGAAGATTGCATTTATTATTATAGCCACGTATAGCTGGTGTTCCGTTCACGTTCAGTTCGTTCCTTATCCATACTAATGCTATACGACTCGAATATCGTTAATCGATACATATTATATATTGGATGGATGGTTAAAAGAAATCTTTTTAAGCAACATGAAATTTTTTAAACGTTCTTTGATAGAAAGAATTGAGAATCTGAAGAACATTCTTACAAAGAGCGAGCGAATTATTCTCTTATTATTATTTTTAGTAAAATGGACAATTTAGTTGATAAATAACAAATGAGAAAATTAAATTTAATTACAAATAGTAATTACATTTTACATTTAAATACGATTTATTTAAAAATGGTACAAATATTTCATTTATTACTTATTTGTAAATAGATATTTTTTTCTTATATTTGAAACAACAATAATATTATATATTTTTTAAAATTAGTTTTTATTTTATTTGTTTAATTTACAATAGGTTGGCATTGCTTGGTTTCATATATTATTTGTAATTTTTATATACGTATGTTTTATGTAATTTTATGAAGATGTTAAATACATATTACAATATATCTACATATAAATACAAAATTAAAATTTTTCTTTGGATACAATCTTTTTTTTTAATTCTATATGAAATTGTGATTATAAAATTGTTATTCAGTAAAGTAATTTAAGAGAATAATTTAATTATATTCAATTGAAGAAACGTATAAAGGGAGAGAATATACTGATATGTACGTTTTATATATAAATATATGAGAACGAATGCAATAAGTGTATATATAAGCAATTTCTTACAGGACTTTCCTTCCTACAGGAAGAGTTTTTATCTGTGCATTTCTAGCTTTTTATCTTTTTCTTTTTTTATTATCGCATTTTTCAATTTGTGAAAAACAACATTCAGGGAAAAAAAGCTCTTTTCGGGAATTAGTATATCAGTTTGTTACCCTCTCGAAAAAAGATTTTAAAAAATTTCACGATTTTTTTTGAGGTATTAAACGTTATACATGTATTTGATGGATTTTTAAAACTTTTCGTGAAAAATCATGAAATGAACATGAAGTTTTATTAGATTTAGAAAATTTAGTAGAATTTTAAATGTAGGATTACTATCAGAACAGATGTGGCAAGCATACGACGACATATATGATGTCTTAAATCTTACTAAAGGTTTATGCTCGCTAGTCATCTCGGCTAGTAATTTTTCACTTTCTTTCACATTTTACTTTCTCTTTCTCACCCTACCTTCCTCTCTCTCTCTCTCTCTTTCTCTATCCCTCTTCCTGTTTCCCTCGATCTCTATTTGAATATCCGATTCGCTTTATTTGAATATTCAAATTAACTGTCAGTCATCAGTTACAGTGCGCTTTTTGTAGCTGTCACAATGTTAAAATACGCGAGCGAATCTGTTCTATGATTATCGAACTCTGTGATTCCCAATATTTTGACAGGTCCTACGGCGGTGTATACAGGAACCTATTATTTATGTTATTTCCTACATCGGTATTACGACCTAGTACTCAGTCGCAGCGCGGTTTAATTTCCTGAATGCATCCACTGATAATCAGGCCCGGTGAAGTTGCCACTGAAATTTTCCACGCGAACGCAATTTCGGGCGCAGCATTATATTTATTATATGCATCCATTTCTATATTGCAATGAATTTATTCAATGAAAAAAAAAAGGTTTTGTTGAAATATCTAAAAATTTCGTTAGATACAGATCTGAAAATAATTTTGTTGAACTATTCAGATAATTATGGGGGACATTCAAGCGTAATGAGCAATATTGCAAAGTTTTGATGTTTTAGCAACTATCTTTAGCGTTCTAAATAATTATTTCGATTTCTAATGAAATTATTTTCAGTGCTGTATCCAATCAAATTTTTAGAAATACTTTAACAAAACCGTTCTTTCCGTGTAAACATCAATTTCGTGCAAGAAATTTCGTTAAATCGCATCTTTAAATCTACGGCCAATCATTTAATTCTTTCTTGCCAATCAGCATCAGCTGGAAGAAGCAAAGTAATAAATCGAAGCTATTAATATAAACGAGTCCGACGTAGACTTGAAAACGCATTAGTATGTCATCTCTTAAAATTTATTTAAGCATCACTTTACAGCGTCCAAAGCGGAATCTCAAGGCTCAGTGACTCTCGCAATAAATCTCATAACTGGCGCGTATCCATAGGAGATTCATCGACCATGGCGTCGCGGCGCTATGCGTCCCCGTGAGAATTCCGCCGTAAATCTGGCTTAATAACGAACTGGCTGGCATAAATTAAATTATAATAACGTGGTCTGGGGCGAGAAAACGCTTGGCGCGAGGAACGACGGGACACCCTGTTTTCTTTTCATTATTTTGCGCGCTCAAGCCAGCATCGATATCCTAAGAAGAGGTGGGAAAAAAAGGTTCGTCAGTGAAAGATCGACAAAAATCCGATTTTCCAAGATTACGTTCCGCGTAAAGTTACAAAGATATCTTATCTTTGAAAATTGGAAACCGCGATGAATGACAATGATCTTCCTCGACATTTTCGTTAAAGGGCTGCTAGCGACACGTCTACTTTATCGATTAAACGTTATTATTTTCAGAAAATCTTTTTATTAATTACACAGAATTATAAATACTTCCACAATTAAAGTATAGATAATAACGTAGAATGTAGGCAACAATTTCATGTAAAAATCGAAAAAAATTACAAAATTATAGTTTCGTTTTCGACTTGTGACAATATTTGCTGCATGAATGTTTAGACTTTGTACATATAAAACAAACATACTCCTCTATCGGAATTACATGAACGAACAATACCTTGTTTTTAGAAATGAGCTAGGAGTTTTAGTACAAGAGAAATGTCTGAATATGTGTACGTGGGTTATCGATGTCTAGTTCGTAGCGATATGTTGATGTTTACTACTAGTATATCAATATTACATACACACACACATAGGTCAATTCGGTCGTAAAATTCACAGCGTCTTGTATAATTCTGTCACAGGCTTTCAATAGATTTTTTTCCTTTAAAAAGAGGCTGGCAATAAGTCTGTTTTACCGATTAAACTCAATATTTTTCAACAAAGTAATTTTTTTGTTCATTACACAGAATTATAAAACTTTCCACAACTAAAATACAGACAATAACGCAGTTGGGAGACAACAATTTTATATGAAAAACGAAAAAAATTAGAAAATTAGTTTTGTTATCAACGTCTGAAGTCGACTAACAACAAAAATAACACACACACACACACACACACACATTCTGCATACTTGCTTAACTTCGATGTAGAATACGATCATCTGCACACGAGACACTAAGCTAAAAGTTTTATACTTTGTACATATAAAATAAGCATAGTTGCAACTCAGGATAACATGGAGGAACAATACTGTGTTTTTAAAAATAAGCTAGGAGCTTCAGAATAAGAGAAAACTTTGTCTCTGAAAATGTATGCACATATATGCATGCGTTATCGATGTAGCAGTTTGTAGAGATATGTTGATGTTTACTACTACATCAATATCGCACGCTCACATAGGTCAATTCAATTGATAAAACTGATATCGCTTGCATCGCTTTAAAGGAAAAAAAAATTATTGGAAGTCTGTGACGGAATTATATAAGACGTGCACGCTAGAAAGAGATCCAAGTCATGTATATATACACATCTTTCATCGTATGCTCGCAATATAGTGTAAAAGAAACGACATTTGTCATCCGAATACCTGAGCTGTCATTAAATTGCAATAAAATCGAGATTTGTCACCCAAGCGAGCGGATACTCGAGCTCTTATTAAATATCGATATATTAAGACGTCTGATTCTCCTAGCAATCAGATTGGCGTCACCTGAAGTGTTTGCGCGTAAGTAAATGACGACCGAGAGCACTCAAACTGATGGGAAAATGATTGGGAGCTTGTCATTTGAAGAGAGTGTTATCGCTTGTTAACTGATCGCGTATCTTCAATAAATTCATTTTACTCGTCTCTCTCTCTTTCTCTCTCTCTCTCTCTCCCATAATTCCACATGATAATAATTTTTTCAATACCCGTGTATGTGTGTGTGTGTGTGTGTGCGCGCGCGCGCGCGACCTTGTCTCGTGTGCAGATGATCGTATTCTACATCGAAGTTATGTTTGAGATGAAATTAAGCGATGAACCGTGTGTACGCGTGTGCATGTGATTCGATCATTGCGTGTGTGTACCGCTAATATGATATCGGGTTTTAGTCGAACGGTCGCATTATATCAGTTGTAATAATTATAGACTACCGTTTCATAAATTTCCTTAATTAAATGCATTGCACGGTGATTATTTAGCTCGGAATATCGGAAGATGTGACGGATGCTGGCTCGTCTGAATTCATCTATTTAGATGTAAATGGCGTGAATAACGTAGAATAGCATCAAAGTAAAAGAGCACCTCCTCTCTCGAGAGATATTATATCCGGAAACAATTCGTACTTATTTCGCGTTAATCCGACAAAATATGTGTAGATGAAGATCTTACAAACAAAATGTAATCAATTCGTTCACACTGTAGAAACTCGACACAAATTTTATGATGAAAAGTGGTTCGCGAAATATTATTTGAACATTTCTGTTTTCTCTCCTCTCCTTCATTCTTCCTTTCTTGAATATTACCCGCATATTTCTATTGATTTCCTATTGCACGAGATTATTTCGATTATAATTAGTTCGGCAGTAGCCGAACGTGTGCCGGATTTATCGCCGACGCGACGGTGAGATTGGCGAATTCAATCGCGACAGTTTTAAGTGATCTAATCACGGGAAGAGAGTTATCGCATAGCGTAGTGGCCGCGGCGGGACTGCGAATCGACGGACGACGGGATGCATTACCTAATTCGCGCGCGCCCATGCGGCGTGCTAATTTCCTATTGCCTTCGAAACTTTGATGGCCGATATCGCGCCGCTGTCCAATGTCACCGGTCGGTTGAGACAATGATTAAAAACGATGACCTACTTGGACCGAGGAGATCCACGTGGTAGGATAATCGTGAAAATGCTCGTTTGAAGGACGGGCGCCACTCTCCGCGCCATGCGAATGCCGACTCTTCGCCGACCGTTAAATCTGATCAGATTTATTTGGTAAAACCGCGCAATTAAGCACTCTGACGTAAAACTTTGCGTCATTCAGAAAGAAAGAAAAAAAATACATTCTGAGAGAAGTCTCTTATTTTGTTTGCTCGTGCGAGTGGATGTTAGTTATCGAGGCATTTACTGGTGCTATAGGATTAGTGTCGGGATCAAGTGGGATTTAAGTGGAACCGATGCTCCGTTTCTCTGTTCTCACAGATCCGCATTTTCGCAGGCGTGTTCCCATGAGCTTAAGCTTCCGCTCTCTGCGCAAGTTCCGTCCGCATTAAATAAAAATGCCTATCGTAAAAGCAGGATGATCCCTTTCAATATTTCGTTTTTTGTTAGAAAATGTAATGTATAATGTACGATTATAAAAAAATGGGAGGGTTACGTACCACTTAAACTATTTTTTATTGTATTTCGCATTCGAAATTGTCTTGATGCTTCAGGCATCTATTATTACATGTTAAACTCTTCAGTAATTAAATTAATATGTTATAAATTTTTCTGTAACATGCTGCGAAAGGTACGATTTAGAAGACTGCCTAAAGCGTACCTGCGATCTCTTAAATCATATCGTCTTCAAAAATGTCGAATTCTGAATTAAAATAATTAAAAATATAAAGAACTAATATTTATTTTATTAATAATTTATGGAAAAAAATCATCAAATATTCAATAATAAATAACAGTAATAAAAGTGTAACGACACCAAAAGAAAACTGAATTTATTTTTATAATTGACATACTTTTATATATATATCAATTATTAGTTTTACTATCATCACTTACCAATTTTACATTAGTATTATTTATATTGTTGAAAATAAAATTTGTAATGGTAGTTAGGAATTTTGACAAACTTTATAAAAATATTAATTTAATTTTTACAATAATTGTAAATAAGTAAATACAATAAATGTAAAATATTCTACAATTCTTTTTTTCTGAAAATATAACAATTTAAAATAAAATTGCATAATTACCGGCTATATAAGATGATGAAAAATTTACATCAGATGAAATTTATTAAATTTTTTGTCTACATTACTCAATTCTTATTACTTATTTTTTATTTTTGTCACTAAATGTTGCTTATATGAAAAAACAAATAAAATATTGAAGAGGTACGCTTTAGGAGACCGGTACACATTTAACAACTTTCCCCTATATTTTTCTCTACAGAATCGAGGAAAAGAAAGTGTAAGGGAAAATTTCTTTTTTTAATTTTCATTTTTATTACGAAAATTTTTATATGAAATTAATGCAGTGACATCACGCAGCTGCGCTTATGAAGAATATTTTTGTAAAACGTGATACACAAACGTTTTTATAAAGATGTGTTTTTTTAACAGAATTGAAGTTTGTGATATATTTATTAAACTTTCTTAAGTTATTAAGTTTGAAATTTAGCGAAATTAGTGCTGTACGACGTTTATTCGTATGTCACGCAATTACGAGTGGCATGCTAAATTGAAGTCGATAGAAATAATCAGCCACGTATCGTCGTATTAACTCTACAGTAGCGTTTAGTGTAACGGTCATGACGTTCCTATTTATTCTTTTTCCGTATTTTGCAGATGAAAGCCGTGCATATAGAGTGTCCCATTACCATAAAATTTTAATGATAGATTCTACCATAATGTCGGAGTTGAATTTTCAGCGAAAATTCGATGAGAGGCCGTCATTAGCTGCGGCTTCTTCATTCTCGATGTTGTACGTTATGCCTTCCACGATTAAGTAAATCAATTTTCCAGGATTCACGTGAAATTAAGAGAAAAATATGATTTTATCATATTGTTGACGCTCCATATATACATGAGAGCTCTTTGATTTTCAATATTTAATAATTCTGTGAGCATATCTAATGATAACGATTAAATAATTACATCTGCGAAAGACAGATTAAATTATCCCTTTTCCGGCTTTGAGTTGTTAAAATATGTTTGTAAATGCCGTTTATCGGTAATTCTTTACAAGCAATATTGATTTGATGAAATGTTTTTGAATATATGAAAATGTAACGTTGCAAATACATTTGTAATGTGTTTCTTGCTGCTCCATTTTAGTCGCGCTTCAGTCAATATCAATAGTGCAACACTAATGCTAAATATTAATTATATGTTGTATTATTATGAATAGCGGATTTTCCTTACAATTTCATCATGCTAAAGGCCACTTCGATTAATTCAATTGGCAGAATTACCAATATGGAAAGTAAAACAGTTTATTACTAGAACAAGATGGAAAATTCTCTTCTTTTCTTTTTGTAATATTCTACATTTGATCGATGATGGCATCTGATAAATAACTTGACAAAGATGGAGTTTTTAATTATTTGATAAATACGAACTGTTACACTTCTGATAGAGTTAACCGTCGATAATAAAGTTAATCGGATTTTGGTTGAAAAGGTCCTAAGTCACTGTCCACCAAGATTAATAGAATTTTAAAGTTAAATGTTAAAAAGTTAAGTACTCCCAGAAAAAAAATGTTTAATTATAAGATATTAAAATATTTTATTTTTATCTTCATTTTTAAATAATAAAAAAAATGTTAAACTTTTACAAACCTGGGTAACTCGTATCCTATCAATTTCTATTCATAACAGTTTCTCGAAATCTCAGAATTCTCTACTCCTTATCCCATCGTAAAAAAAGTTTATGGTAGAAAGAACCTCTATGCGGTGAAACGACCGAGACCATTGATTTCTCTGCGAACAGCATCGAGTTGATATCTGTGTCGAGCACTAGTGACCAAAAATGTAGACAACGTTGCCTTTTTGGGAAAAGTAAAAGAGTTTTGTAAAAATCATTGTATTTTGTCTATTTTTATTCTATATTAATGTCTGAATCTCTTTTTATTTTAAAATGATTAATTTTAGAAGAAAATTATTTATTTAGTAAAAATAAATTTTGCAAATAAAATTGAGAAATCAAATATTATGTTCAAGCAAGACAATGTTGAGCTTCTTGAGGAAAACCCCATTATTTTTGCCCAAAATATAAAAAAGTGCTTATTTGTGCGATACTCGTTTTTTTTTCTTTTTTCACCCTGAAAAATATTCATTTTCAAATGCTCGAATAATTATACCTTTTGAAGAATTTTGATTTCTTGTGTTCTTTTTCAAAGTTTTATGACAAAATTAATAAACTTTGATTTTTTTATATGTATTTATTCTAAAAAGTTATAATTTTTTAAGTCAAATAGCTCTTGTATCCAATTTATGACTAATCTTCGGTAATTAAATTATACTACATTTTACTTTTTTTCCAAAATGAAATATTGACATTTGTTCTAAAAAGGTCTTTAGAAGGTATGTTTATGTATTCTTAGAGACTTTTTTTTAAACGGAATTTTTAAATAGTTGAAAAAGTGATCAGACGCGAGTTACTCAGACTTGTAGAAATGAGATGCCGTTTCTCACATTAATGTAAAAGTTAAATGGTGTTTGTATTTAAAACACTAAAATGTTTAAATCTGTTAAAGATTTTCGGTTTCAGTATTTTAAATCTAAACACCATTCGAAACTAAAACACTTTTAAGTATTTAAAAAAATAGAGACAGAAGCAAGATATTTTAGTATCTTAAAATTAAACATTTTACTGCTTAATGTAATCGTAAGTTTAGATACATGAGTGGATTAATGACAAGACAATAAATTTCAGCACACTTTATATTGGATGTATTACGGTGCTACGTGATACCTTTTCGTCTTCGTCTGAGTGTTGATTTCCGCTATTTCGATAAATCTGTGGAGCAAACACTGCGAAGGGAGACACATAAACATTGGGGGAGATACGTCATTATGACAAGAGGAATCGACCGTCTCGGCCATCTGCGAATTTTCCACAAAGTTCACCCACAGCTATTCGATCCAGGCGAAGAAGCGATGTTTGTGAAAGCTCACGAATGCGATGGCCGCGATAGCCGATACGGTTGGAAGTTTCTTTTGTTCTAAAAGTTGCACTCGCGCTCTCCTATATCAATACGAAATACCCCCGCAATACGCTACGACATTCGTTACACGTCGATAGGTATTGTGTCGGTTCGTTATTGAACATAAAAATCTCCGCGCTTTGATAATAAATAGAGGATGCTCTAAGGATATTGCACTACGCGTTTCAGCTATAAAAATTCTTGAAATATTTTTATTTATATTTTAGCAGAAATTTGATGAAAATATATTATTCGATGACATCTTTCACCTTGAGCCGTAATGAACATGAGATGATGTATGAGGCAGATAAAGATAGATAAATAGAGAGAGAGAGAGAGAGAGAGAAAGACAGAAATTAAATTGTCGCTAAGTTGAAATTTGTTAATTTTCATCGAGTACGCTTTCAAATTCATGGAAAACCCCTTACCGTAATTTAGTTTGATCGCTAATAGTGATGGCAGGTTTGAAAATTAACTAGACACCATTAATAATTCACCGATGAAATTCCAATTTCACGTATGCTTTATAACGGTTGCAGGTACGGTGTGCTCCATATAAACCAGAAATTCAGAACACGATAGTGTGACAGCAAAATTCGATATGTACTCGCGTAAAACCTCGATAGACAGCGGCTTAATTGAAAAAATGTATTTTCATTAACGTTCACGAATATTCATTACTCTCGTCGGCTCCGGCGAATTCGGTGCGGTGCAATTTGCGCTGCTTTTTTTTTTTTTGTTTCGAGTTTTCCGCTCGAAGAACGCCACGACCGCTCTTTGTTCGGAAGAAGGAAAATACCGGTGGTTGCAGAGCGCCCCTCCCTTTCAAATGACTGAGTTATTTCGTGGCGCGGGAAATTAGGAAGCGTAAAAAATTGCACGGAATCTCAGAAGAGAGGAATCTCGTGCACATAAACGAAATTTCACCAGAGTAAAGTTCCGACTTACACGATACTGAATGTACGAAGCTGCGTATATACATAAAATTAACTCTTTCTCTCAGCACCGAGATTATTCTAAATATTTTAAGGGCAATTTACACAGAAAATGTAATATAAAGTACTTCCCTATTTCACTTACAACAGCATCTGGTCGGTAATAGATTTAACTTACTTCTCTAAAAGTTCTATATTTCATTGTACAGAACATTATTCATTCGGTATTTCAATCTCACGAACTCGAAAGTCCTATACCATATAAACTTGTAACTCACAATCATTGTGCGAAACATGTGCAGGGAAGATCATTATTTAAATTTAGAAGATAAAAAGTTTTAAGAAAAGATCACAATATTTAATTATACATACAAATACTTATCCCGTAATAGGGTGTGTACTCGAATTTTGTAAATGAATTTCCTGACTATTCCCAAAATTTCCTGAAAATTCCCAAATTTTCCAGGAATTTAAATCAAAATTCCAGAAAAATTAAAGAATTTTTTAATATAGTTTTAAAATAAATTTATTTTATTATACACGTACTTTTTAATATTCTTTAATCATGCAACTACAAGGAAAAACTATTAAAAATTTTAACTATTTAATTAGAGAATGTGTCTGTGAATTAGAAAAAAATAATATAAACTAATATATAATAAATAACGTAGAGTGATCTATTTTCAATACATCTAGTGGATCTAGTTTACATTATTGGACAGAAATATAATCACTGGACAAAAAATATAAAAAATAATAGCTGCGTTATGACCGGAAAAGTAATTCGGCGCGTAGTCGGTTGAATTTGAAAAAAGGTATATAAAAATCACACAAGTAAAATTTATTAAAAGCACTAAGATTCTTGCTTGACCGTACAAGGCGTTCTCATTTCAATTTGTATATAAAAAATAATATTGTCAGAAAAAGATATAACTTAAAAAAAGTAAAATTCTAAAAATTGTCCCGAGTACCAATAAAATCCTATAAAAATCTATGATTTTTAAGGTGTAAAAACTAAATCCCCTAAAAATTCCAGGTTTTCCCGGTTTTTCTTCGTAGTACACACCCCGCGTAGTATTTAATTTATCCTATGCTTAAATTATTCGTTTTTAATGTCAAACTCTTTATCCACCCTGTACAATCTATACATTATACTTCACGACTTTACGGTTCGTTTAATCTATATTCCGTGGGGCGTTGCGTACGTAGAAAAGTATGAAGTGGCACAAAACACGTTCAGCTATATAAGAAGCAGAGTCACGTCGCGAGGCTCTGAATTTTATATCGGTGCGATCACGATCGGGCACAGCTGCTTGGAGAACTAGGTTGATGCTTGACAAGTGGGACGTAGCTCTTTAATAAGGACGTCATGCGGGAAGGAAGAAAAAAACTTATATTAACTTCCTCGTTGTGTGGTTGGCGTCTATTTTCTGCCGGTCGCTAGAATCGATTATGCATTCAATATCGCAACGTGTCATACCATGGCATAATGTGAAAGTAAATTTGTTGGGAAACTCGCTGCTAAGAAGGGAAGAATTATTGCAAATTTGCGATATACCTACAATGTATCATGCAAATCTTATCTGCAAATATACATGCGTGATTACATGCATACATTTTTTTATCTACACGCTTTTGTGCTGAGAATGTTATTTATATGCTAGTTTTTCGATAAAAATGATATTAATTAGAAATACGTGAAAATTTTAATTAAATAACGACTTCTACGAAGTAAACCGTGTTCTAGAGTTATAATTCCTAACTAACGTCATACTCTGTTTTCAACACATTTTGTAATAATTAATATTGTGGAATTTGAAAAAAGTGTCTTAATGGAAATTCCGAGGATTTCTGCGGGAGAAATAAAATAAACATGTTTACTAATCATTTTAGTATTGGTGGCGTAGATGAGTGAGTTTTGCAGTTTGTCTTGAAAAAGGGAATAAAACCCATCTATAAGTTTCGCGAGAAAATTGAATTGATGCTGTATTCACTTTAGCCTCGAATTTTCGCACGGGGAATAGATGGAGGCAAAATGAAATATTCCCTTTGCGCGCCCATCAGCGGCGCCGTAAACAATACTGGAAAACGACCCTCGTTATTCAGATCGAGTGTAGACTTGAAAATTTCGTTGTTTTCGACGTATCCTCCCCGGAGTACGTGAAAAGATACAAAAAAGTGTCGCGTCTTCGCGAAAAGTTCGTTTTTAAGCGAGGATAGCGTATGTATAAAGTATCCTAAAAAATCTTTTTATAAAAGGATAGTAAGCTGACACTCTTCGACTTTGAGACGATCTTTTCTTAGTTAAATGAAATCAAGACGTATTAATGGCGATTTAATATTAGAAATTGGGTCTGACAAGTAAAGATTAAGACGTACAATAAAATTATTACCTTCGTCATTTAAATAAAACCCTTTATCTTCGTATTAATTACGGAATTTACTATTGTATCAGACATAATTGTGAAATAATGTTGAAAAAATTCGAATACCGTCTAAAGAGAGAGTTTATTTTTCACTAATGAAACATCGTCCTGATATTCGATAAGTGATATCGCCTTTCTGCTATTAAGTAGATTTTCTCTCGGTGACCCTATACAACATCTAAATATAGCGCGTTCACCGTTTCTGGAACGAAGAAGGCGCGCGCGATATAGCCCGAACCCTTCCTCGTAACGTAACGCATACCTCTCCCCCTCCCTCTCTTTCACCCCTCGCGCTTATTGATTTTCAAAAGACTCGTTATCCTTCCGTCGTAAAGAATCCGCGAATTAACGACGAAACTGGGCGAGTAATTGAATGGAGGAATCGACGCGGGGATGCTTTTACGTGTGTGCACAGGAGAGGGAACCTGTTGCTCGCCTGTCTTCCGGCCACCTGGCACGCAGGGCGAGTGACTTTTTACTATTCTCGCGGTTAGGGAAGGAAAGACAGAGAGAAAGAGAGAGAAAGTAATGCGCTCGTTAAATTTCCGAGGCGTCGCGTTGTGGCCGTCGCAGTCGTAACGACCGCAACGACGCCTTAATTGCCGCAGGCGAGTCCCAAAGTCATCGTAACCCTCGTGTGCGTAAACCTGACGGTGGGCTTCGGCCCAAACCTATTGCACAATGGAACGCACGAGCAATAGAAATAGAAGAATAACACGGGCAATGCATTTTAATCTATGGAAAACCGAGTGCACAATAAAAAAAATATCGGAACGTGGGACAGGCAATAAGAATAAATTTCGAACTCGTTGAATTTTTATTTTCTGCTGCCCGAATCTGATCAATCATAAAGATACGATTTTATACGAGCTCTTTTGAAGTTATGTTCCTTTATTCCCTATTCCAATGCTTTTCATTGTGCAATAGGCTTTATCCATTTTATTCCCGAACCATATTAGTCATGGCGATTATGTCTGCGTTTGCGTTTGTGTCTCTTGGTTAATCAGAAAAAGTTTCATTTCAGCAGCTTCTTTTTGATTGGTCAAGAGACACAATCGCCAGGGTGATTCGGGTATTACACCTCGGTTTCTAAGGTATTACGATGACCCTTCTTCCATCCCTTCATCATCTATTCCTTTTGTCGGTAAATTTGGACGAAAGTCGATCGAAAATTGAGGAGTTCGCTTATCGCGTTCGGTATTAGATGTCGCACGGGTAGGCACGAAGCGAATGTTCTTAGAAGAAGATAGAAGCAAAGCCGTTCGCTTTGAAGTAAGAACACAGAGCGAATAGATGTTCTTCATCCTGCATAAGGAATCACTTGCTCTCGCTGCGAAAAGGCTATTTAATATCACAAAGCGTTCGTCCACGAACGTACGATCGCATCGGACATCAGTAGGTACGAGCGTGTACATGAAATTATGATACTTTGTTCTTCTTGTACACATACAGGGTGTCTGATAATTAATGATAAAACTCTCGCATATAGGTAGAATGGATCAAACTGAGTCGAAAAGTCCTGTATCACTTTGTGATTTTCGCAATAGTTAACTAGTTATAAATTAATAAAGATAGCCGAATTAGTCCCGCCCGTCGCCAAATTCAAGCGCGCGATTGAGATTATCAAGAGTTGTTGATATGTTGTTTAAGTCGCTAAGTTGTTATAAATTGTTTCAAGTTTGTTTATAAGTTGTTTTCATTTTTCGAAAATCGCAAAGTGGTACTTTTCGACTCAGTTTGGTCCATTCTACTTATATGCGAGAGTTTTATTATTAATTGTCAGACACCCTGTATACCCGCGGCACTGTTTTCACTCTTTGTCTCACTTGCGGTGACGAACGCTTCGCTCCCGAGTAATATGCGAATAATATGCTCACATGTGTCATTCGAGACGCTTGCTTCATTTTCGTTCGGCCCATCCGTCCTGTCAGGGAAAATTCCCGACGGTACGGAAACTTCGGCCAACC
The DNA here is from genome assembly GCA_003595255.1 of Solenopsis fugax. Taxonomy (NCBI): domain Eukaryota; kingdom Metazoa; phylum Arthropoda; class Insecta; order Hymenoptera; family Formicidae; genus Solenopsis; species Solenopsis fugax. The sequence goes on from QKQZ01048638.1 coordinate 16,631, forward strand.
CTGACGAATGACTCTCCTTAAGTCGTGGCAGGATGCGCTCCAAGTGGCCGTAACACTGTACAAGTTTACGTTCCGTAATCGATCAGAGGAACGAAAATATTTGTCCTCGAACGAAAGCACGGGAGTGATACCACACGTCCCTGTCCTCGTGAAAACAAAAAGAACGTCGCGTCGGGCCGTTGTAGCAAGGGCGGAAGACTTGTTGCGAGGCTCTTCAAGACAGCGAGACCCATTTAAAATGTTGATTTCATGTGTATTTTTTGAAATTGTATTGTTTGTATAAGCATTTTGAAAGATAAAAGTACTCGATACATGAATCTTTTTGAAACATTGTTCAAATGTTTGAAAAACATTATCTCCAAGTCACGATCAAGCTTGTTCATACTGACGTTGCACACAACTTTAAATATGACTTACAAGGAACGTTCGCGAAGTGTCCGCCTCAGATTTAGAGCTTTTAATATGTTGTAGTACAGATAAAAATAAGGGTCACGTATTTTTTTATACGTGCCCAATCTCACTTTTAGGGGGTGAAACACCCCTTTGAAGAAAATCGGTTTTCTTCTTTCGAAGCGAATATCGTCGAAACTATAAGAGATAGAAAAAAATGTTCTGAATGAAAGTTGAATAGCTCGAAGAGTACTTTATAACAATAATTTAAAAAAAAATTTTTTTAAGTTAATAATAATTAGTAATAATTAAAAAAAATTTTTTTTTAATTATTGTTATAAAGTACTCTTCGAGCCATTCAACTTTTTTTGAGAACATTTTTTTCTATCTCTTATAGTTTCGACGATATTCGCTTCGAAAGAAGAAAATCGATTTTCTTCAAAGGGGTGTTTCACCCCCTAAAAGTGAGATTGGGCACTTATAAAAAAATACGTGTCCCTTATTTTAATCTGCACTACAACATATTAAAAGCTCGTCTAAATCTGAGGCGGACACTTCGTGAACGTTCCTTGTACGTTGAAATTTACATTTACGTTACATGTTATTGAATGTCGTTGTAATAACATGACAGCAATGATTTTATGTTTGCTAAGGACTCTTTTCCAGGAGATATTGTATTCCGGAGCTCGGGCAAGCGGAAAAATTTGGAATCTTTTCGGTTTGATTAATAGCCAAGCCAACTGTGCAGAGCCTGTTCGGTTCTCTCTTAGCCCTCTCCCCCCCCCCCCCCNCCCCCCCCCCCCCCCCGCGTATGCAAATGTTCACCATTGGTACGTCCTGAATTATTACAGGATCCCGCGAGGGAAGCTGGGCGGAGGATCGATCGGTATTGCATGGTGTTACACCGAAGGCTTGTCAATAATCGTTCTCGTGGCGCGAACCGCGGCAATCGATAGACTTTCGGACGCGCGGGTGCTCGGGGCGATTGTCTTTGCGGCGCGTTTCCCCTAACTAGCGCCGAAACCGCGCAAAACCGGCGCGGTGACTGCAGTCGAAAACGATCAAGCCGCCGTAACGTAAAGCTGCGCGCGCGTCGTCATCGCGCGGAAACGCGACCGCGGTTTCACCGACCACCGTACCCCNAACGCGACCGCGGTTTCACCGACCACCGTACCCCTTGCGCGGCTTTGCCCGCGCAAATCACATGCGGGAGAACGAGTGGCAACAAAGACAAATGGCATCGCGTATGTGCGAGCTCTAGTCTAGGGGTCGAGAGCAACCGATAAGTTCTACCAGCTAGCAAAGCGAGCGTTCCGAGTTGACGCAACGTGCAAACGCGCGCTCGTATATGCGGGATTACGGTCGGCCGGCCGCCTGTCGGCACTTCCACCTGTCGCTACCCGCGGCAGGGCACGCGAGGAATTACTCCTCGATAATCGGGCGATCAGTGCTGTCGCTGCATTCATGGCACGTGTTCGTCGACATCATTCGCGTCTATCGCGGCGAACCGCAGGGAATGCGATTTTTCGCCGCGGCCACCTGCGTAGAGGAAGCGATTGGTTTCGGTAGTACGTACGTACTGTATGTACGTACAGTTCACCAGACCCGGATAACGGGCTCCGGCTTTCTCTTTCGTAGTGGTGGTGGCTAGGATCGATCCAAGCTCCTATCTTCCGACCAGCCACCATCCCTCGCCCCGTCGCCCACCATGGTCGTGTCTCTCTTTCCCCTTTCTCCCTCCCTCCCCTCTCTCCCTCTCTCTCTCTCTCTCTCTCTATATATATATATCTCTTTTGCTCTTTCTCTTCGTCGCCCCGACCCGATGTGAACAGCCTGACGTGTAACACGTACCATCTCGGGTCCGGTCGCTCGTTTGCCCGGTTTCTAGATTCCGCAAATTTTTTTTTCGATCGATGACACCCCTCGCGGAATGAGCTCTTCTCGCGAGTTACGCGTAACGTACTCTAGTCTCGGCCGCGTGCGAGCACTCGTTTTCGGTGTTTATTGGGCGGCACATACGTGAGTGGACCGGAGTATATTCAGCCACTGTGTATGAATAAATCGATTGTATTGTATGCTGTGCCGTGCTAAGCGCTTCGAGGCTTTAATGCTCACGATGAAGATGCGATTTATTTTCGCATCGCTTTCTCTCCGTATCCTCTACGTACCACACGCAAGTTTGCCAGTTCAATTTCGACGGACATTCCTTCAGTGTATTATTGATTTGCTGTCAATCAAATCGTGATTTCGAGATAATTAAGGGACTTAATGTTTTTTTCAAGGGCTCTCGGAACGCGCGGCGCAGCTCGGCTTCGCCACTTTTTGTTAGAAACTTATTGCGGCCAGGCAATTGCGCGCGAAACTTTCGGTTATCTCCAAATTTACTCGTTACTCGCTTTGCGCCGTGGTATGCTACGCTTTCAGGTAGTTCCCATTAAGGTATTCGATACCTGCCGCTCGCGGCACGAACGTGCCGACGATATATGCCGACGATATATGCGGAGAATCGCGTGAATGTACGAGATTCTCAGTTGATTCGCTTCAATACCTGATCGCTGTCTAGACAGCGCTCGTTAATTAAATATATGCCAAACAATCCTGAGGAATGTTATCGCTGTTAGATTGTTGAATTACTTTACGTGGGGAAAGTTAAGTTAGATTATCGTCCAATTGATGAAATTTGTCACGAACAAACATCGGCAATATAGAGCGATAGTTTCATTATTATTCCCATCGGCTACTAGTAACGTTAACTTGTGTTTTCTAATCCCAAGCTATCTCATCTAACTTTGACGGATCTAATTCGACGAAGCTATCCTGATCAACCTTAATTCCATTAACGGATTAAGATAAGATACCAAGATCAATGGACATCTGAAAGCTAAGAGCGACAACTTCAAGGCTAAATACCGTCTTATAAACTTTATCTACTTCAACTGATTAAATAATTGAATTCTGCATCAAAGTCTGATGTTCGTAATCTCTGGGCCGGAGATGTAGCATTACTTAACGAGAAGTCACGATTACAATATGTAATATAGAGACAATGAAGGAAATACAAGTTAGAGATATAAAACTAAAAGATTAAAGTAAAAATTTTTATTTCAAAATCAAAATTTGTTGCATTCTATTTAGAGGATGGATAGAATAATATGAATATTTAGGAAATATATACTACTTGTTCCATTAATAAAAAATTAGACTGCCATTTTTTATTAATACAAATTCTATTCTTGTTGGAATAATATCATATAATTCTTATATGATCACTAACAGAGCACGAGTATTTTTCAATTACATTGTAAAAAAATTTTGAAAGTTTGCACTAATAATAGATGTAAAATATTTAATTATATAATTTGCCCTGTAAATATAAAAAAATTGTGTTACAAAAATTATGTAATTCTACAAAAAATATGTAGATTTGTTTTTATTTTGTAAATATATTTTATTTTGTATGGAAAATTACAGAATATTTTAAATATGTTTTGTAATGATTCAATTTTTGTAAAATATAAGAGTATAATACAATACAACAGTAATATTCCATATACCGCTATGAAAAATAATGCGATCAGCGTTCAATGTGCATGCATGAAAATTCTGTTTCGCCTAGCATCACTGTGTACGGGCACAGAATTATTCTATTATCTATAGTACTTTATAATATGTATGATAGACAATATTTGAATGCATAATAATATATTTACAAGAAAAGTATATTGTTACATTATCTTTTCTATAATTTTTCATGCACATTGTAAGTTTAATTTTGTAATTTGTCTAATTACAAGTTAAGAAATTAATTTTACTGTTGTAAATTTACAAACGCTTGAAATTTTACAACTATTATACTGGGTCTCAAAATTACTCACTATAATAAATGTAATTATACACAAAATTTATTTACAGTGTATAATATAGACCGAACAATTACAGTTACACTCGATTACGCTGAAATTTACTGTAAGTCATTAATTCAAACAAAAATTCTACACTCTGTATAGCACACAACCATCTGCACTACAAAATAATTTCCTCAGAAATCAATTAAATACGATCATTCATAACGGTGACATACTTCATTCATCACCTCACACTTCACATATCAGAACATATATATCAGACTCTACAGAAGATTGTATCATATTTGACCAATGACTCAACAACAATCTATTCTCGCTCGGCAATGACGAATCGATTTGTATCCTTTTATATTAATAAACAGTCTTTAAGGAAACGGTTTATAATCTAAATTTTTTTTCGCCTGATTAAAAAAATTATTTTATACTAGGCGTAATATATCTGTCGAACTTTGGCGTATCTGTGTTTTTGATGTTCGTACATATGATGTTAAAGACAAATTTAATATTATTAATACATTGATTATGAAAAGTTATTTTAATTTTAAGTAGTTGATGGCTGAAGAAAATCAAGTCAGGTTGCAATATCTTTGATGTTAGTTTTAATGCAAAAATAAATTATATA
>QKQZ01048640.1:271-17377 GCA_003595255.1 Solenopsis fugax
AAAAAATATCTTACATTTTCTCGCGTATCTGAAGACCATGATCTATCAGCTTTTGCCCTTCGAAACTGAGAAGGAACAAATGTATCAGTTCACCACTAACGTATATTGTGTATCTCATTGTTTCTAAATTATTGCTGCTATCGTTTTGCGCAATCTTGAGAACAATAGAAAAAAAACGTACATTTTATTTTTACAGAAAATACTTATTAATTTCATATTCATAATAAATGATTTCATACTTGTAGCAATGTAATGCTCATCGTTATCGTTATTATCAATAACTGCATAGCGAAAGGGACACAAAACGTATCTTCGAGAAGTTGCGCGTACCTGTGCGTGTGTGCGTGTGTATGCGTGTATGACAAAAGATAGATAAGAGTTTAATAATGAATTGAATTTTGTCAGAGTTTTTTTTCTAGATACTTTTATATTACATGTTGCTATAATATTTTTACTTTACCATTCGACTTTGTACATTTACCTTAAAGCTTCTCGATGCGCGTGCACAATAAACGCGACTTTCTTGCGGTATGTATCATCCGTATTAATATTTATAGTATTCGCTTCGTCATTGCGATTATACAATAAATGTTCGAAACGAAATCTACAAGCAATTCGTATGATATTCATTTTGCGTGAGTAGAGTCTGAGTGGAAATAAGGGGGGGGGNGGGGAGAAATCAGAGACATTTCGATTCACGCATGATGCATCATTTATCCTTATTTAGCATTTTGTAAACAACTAGGAATACTGTTAGGATAAATGATGCATCATGTGTAAATCGGAAAGCAACCGAAAGCATTAACTGACATTAGCGACTTACCCGACTATAGCAAGCATACTACAAACATGTTCAACATAAGTTATAAATATGCAATCGTGAGCAATTAGTGCAGCTACAGCAATTTCCCAGGCTATGATAGCATGCAAAAAGATGTAGAAAAAGTATTCCCTTTCGTCGATGAAGTAATATCCCGGATACGTAGGTAGAATAGGGCGGGATTTGTTGAGAGGTAATACAACATCCAACAATTGCGGGATAAGAGACATTGACAAAAACAGACAAGGAGCTACAAAGAGATATACTACGCAAGAGATGATGATAATTGTCTAATAATTATTAAGTTATAATTAAGAATATAATAGTTATTAAGAATATATAATTAAGAAATAATTAAGAAGAGAAACACACACACACACACACACACACACACACGCGCGCGCGTGCAAATAGAGGTTGCACAGTTTATTCTTACAAGAGTATCCCAAAGAGTATTGTCTACCATTCTTGGCATATTTCACCATAATTTTGTACTCTTCTGAACTTTTCAATGCATTCCAGTCGACAAACATATGATCGGTAAGATCTCTCATCTAAGAATCAATTATAGACATCTTTGTAGATTAATGCATTACGAAGAAATTCTAAAATTTGTAAAGATAATGTAAATTTGACGACAACTCAAACGCTACGAAACGCTACGAAATCGACCAATGTAGCAATAATAACATCAGAATTAGGAAAGTTATTAAAAAAATAAATAAATAATTCGTTACCCCGTTACTTTTTGTAAAAACTAACTCGTTACCAATTTTATTAAGTAACGTATATATTACTGTTATCGTTACTTGGAAGATAACAATTCGTTTTTTGTAACGTAAGATATTAAATTTTTAAGTTTAATTATATTATATAAAAATCAATATTAAAACATAAACTCCAAACTACATAGTAAGCTTTTTTTTACATACAATTTATCTGACAAATCTTGTAATTTTTTATATTTAATATCTTTATTTTTTAATATACCCCTATTTTTATAGAAATTTAGATTGCAATCCACAAACGCATAAATTTTATCGACAATTTTTATTAAACATCGTTTTGAAATAATACTATCATTATTAATGCATTCTAATTTATTTCTTCTTTCACAGACTGCCAGTACTGAAAATCTATATAATTCACATTATTAATATTTACATGATATAATATATATTAGACATTCAATATTGACAATAGTGGCAATGCAGTTTAAAATATATCAAGTACAAAATATTTTTCAATATTTAATTAATTTAAATATGAAATTAACAAAAGTTATAATTGCATTTATTGCACGTAACCATTGATCTAGTACACCGATTGTATTTGCATATTGAAGAGGTGTGCAAATCTATTGAATAGGCACAAAGATAATAGGAAATTCAAGTAGCGATAAAAGTAACGGTTGAATTTGTTAACGTTATCGTAAAGATGTAATAATGTTTTGTAGAAAAAAGTCACCAAAAAAGTAACGATAACGGCATTACAAAAGACACGTACGTTACTTTTCCACTCTTCTTTCGAATAATAATATCATATAATCTCAATAATATAAAAAACCGTGTGATCGTAAGGGTTTTCCAGAATTACGAATCACAGCGTACGTGGACCTTGAACAAATTGGTTTTGATAATTATTATAATATATATTGTACTTTACACTAATTGATTGTAACTGACTGTTACAATTTTTTATTTTATAATTAGTAGGTATGTATAAAACATTGTTGGGCCGACTTGTTGGCATACTGCCGCAAGAGACATTATTTTTTTATTAATCACTAGTTTCTGAAATTAATAAATTAATAGGTAATCGCGGCAGCGATCGAAGCGTTTCGATCGTTAGCAAATGTGATCGGAACGGATATTTGTGTATAATCGATCAGACACATCTCCAATGACTTAAATATCAATTTAATTCTTTCTGTTTCTCAAAAATGCTCTTTATCAAAAATATGCCTATACTTAGATGATAGGCACGAAAAAAATTTTATCGCGACTTAACAAAAATTAAGGTAAAAAAATAAACAAATGCATCCCAATTCAATTTGTTCAAGAAACGCGTAGACTTGGAAAGAACTTTGTATAAGTATACACTGCACATTTTAAACAGTACTTTGTTGCGATTAAGGTAGCACGTGTACAGTTTCACCAAACTCATGGTTGCTAACATCAACGATGTCATAGTTTCAAAAATACATTGCAAGTCTCTGTTGCATATTACAAATCTGGCCAACTGGAAATATTATTGTTTTCATCAGGTTAAAAATTTATGTCACTATAAATTAAAATTTTAAGAGTTACCTGTGGAACGTTTATGGAAAATACGCTTAGGGTTATCAAGCTGACACAGAGCAATCTCGTTTCCGGTTTTTGATAAGGCCACTGACCAGCCAATGACGACACTCTTTTAACAACATCATAATAATGACTCCACATAATGGTATCCATATAGGTGATTCTTCCTTTCCGCAGATTCTCGCGAATTCGCAGACGACTGGTCTGGTTGAAAATTTAGTTCCTCATTTCACTTCCCGCTTGTTTCCATTCCTCGGCATGAGAAATATAGTCTGACAAGTCGCGAGGTAGTAAACACATATCATATATAATGCAAACGCTATAGACTTTTTAATTCGACTTTGTATAGCACGTGCGAGATGTCTGTACCGTCGCACAGTACAGCGAGTGACACACGTACTTTTTACAGGAATAACATTTATGAAAAATTTATGTAAATGTATATGTCAGGTTCCAAGCATCACGTCATTTGTAAATTTGTTTTGCGAATTCCCTCCACGTACGAAACGTAACTGTTTGTAGAATTTCCAAGAAAACTTTTTAATCTTCTAAAATAGTTGTAACGTATGGGTAATGACACGTGTGTGCGTTACTTACGCGCGCGTTTCTTTCCTTTTCTTTTATACTTTTAAAAACTTGACAAGAGAATTAACGTACAGACTTTATTACATGTAATATGCACCATTGCATTCTAAGCAATTGAAAACAGAGAACCTGTACCTGAGCCTTGTACGGTCAAGCTGGATCTTAGAGCTTTTTATAAATTTTACTCGTGTGATTTTTATATACCTTTTTCTTTCAAATTCAACCGACTACGCGCCGAATTACTTTTCCGGTCATAACGCAGCATGTTCAACTTATAGCTGCGTTATGACCGGAAAAGTAATTCGGCGCGTAGTCGGTTGAATTTGAAAGAAAAAGGTATATAAAAATCACACGAGTAAAATTTATAAAAAGCTCTAAGATCCAGCTTGACCGTACAANTGTTTTCAATTTGTATGTATTACATTAACGGTCGAATATCTCCAATTTTGAAAACAGAGAATTTGTTTACAAATTCAAAATTCATCTTTGACTTTTGATAAACTAACTATACTTTAGCAGACAGTCTCGTGAGGGAAGAGAAATTTTACCTTACATTTACTGATGGTAATGAATGAGGATGAATGAGGATGAATGAGGGTGCAACTTGTACCTCGTACCTTAATTACAATTGCATTGTCGAAATATATATGTATATGTCGGCTCATTTCTATACAGCGCGCGTTACTACGTAAAGATCACAATTTTTCTAAATTATTAACCTTGTAACTATAATCTAATAATCTTTACATATATATGTTTATTCTCTCATTACTCATTACACATTTTGGAGTGGCGAATATTTTTTATAACGCAACTCCGTTTGATTTCAAGTACTCTAATACACAGAGGTCAGCGAGTGATAAAGATTTCTTAAAATTATTACAACATATGTATGTTACTGCAAATGTTACTCACGTACAAATACGGATAACAAACTTGTCTTGATGTTACACAAGAGTTGCAACTTTCGCGGATTGGCTGGATATAGGCTCTGGATATAGGATCTGATATTTCAACACTGATCGTTCCTTAATTATTCCAAAGATGAGAGTACGGTAAAGTATGACATTGAGGTTTGCATGATCTTAAAATATACATAATATTACGTATTATTAAATAAACTATTATTTTACGTTTACAGGATGATTCTTAAGTGAGTACTAGAAATTGTGAGAGGGATGTTTCTTGGCTTATTTTAGGAAGAAAAGATCCTACAAGAGCATACAGGATATCCTATAATTCTTAATTAATTTTATTTTAATTTAATTTTTCATAAATTAATAAATAAATGAATAAATCAATAAATAGGTAGATAAATAAATAAGAATAAATTTCAGTTGGAAATTTATTTATGGGATACCCTGTATAATTTGAACTCGCCTTGTTAAAAACTTAATATGATTACCTTATATGCACATTTCTGGTGAATGTAAAAATATTTTATCGATACTGGAAAACGATTCTTAATCTAGTATACATCAAATTTAAATAAAATATTTTTAAGCGTTTTCCAGATTTTCAAAATTGTCGTCTCAACATCCTCTTTTCTCAACATTGACACTCTGTATTTTGAAAATAAAGAAGTTTAGGACAAATGTTCATAAGATCTTTTCTTCTTATAAGACAAAGAATATCCTCCTTCACAATTTTTATACTTATTAGGAATCATCGTAATATATGTATATTATAAATTTTACCATGGTGAAGTTCTCCATTGAGAAAATGTAGACCTTGCCAGCGCTTAAGAAAATAGGTTGAAGACTCTTTTGCATCACAAACAGAAGCATCCTTTGCGTTTTGGGAGATGTTTCATACCAGAGACTATTATAGCTGCAACGCTTCAATGACACACGCTAACTAAATCCCAATAAAGTAATCATCACAAAATAATTCGTCTTACATTTTATCGCGCGTTTGAAGACTGTGATCTATCAGCTTTTGTCCTTCGAAACTGAGGCAGAACAGATGGATTAATTGACCAGCGACATACATTACGTATCTCATCACTTCTAAAATACCGGCATTCTGCTGCGTGATCTCCAATATGAAAAATATAACATTTTAATTTCTCTTGGGCATACAGGTCTTTTCTTATTTATTTATTTTTTTTTAAAGTGTACCTGATCTTAAGTGCAATGTGTTCGTAAAGCACAAATGTTGAATAAAATTTTAAAATAAACACATACTTGTAACAATGTAATGCTGATCATTATTGTATTTAGCGCTATTTGTACAGCCAGAGTTAACGAAAAAGTATCTTCGATCAGTTGAGCGAATCTATGGCACAAGCGTGAGACACACAATAATAAGTTGTGAAGTTTTTCATTCCACTTTCTGCCGTTTTTGCCTCCCCCCCCTCTCTCTTTCTCTGTGTGTGTGTGTGTGTGTGTGTGTGTATATATATATATATATATATATATATATATACACATACTGATTAGCTACTCACTTTAGAGCTTTTCGGTGTGTATACACAGAAAATGAAATTCGTTTGTGATACATGTCACTTGTATGAGAATGTAAAACGTTCATGGTGTTATTACGTTTGCACATTAATCGTTCAAACCGAAATCTGCAAAATATTCGCAATAAAGCATCAACTTTGTTAACAATTAAGAATATGCTGTTTTTACCCGACTAAAGTAAAAATACTGCAGACATGTTCAATGTAAGTTAGGAGCATACAGTCGTGACTGACTATTCCAGTCATTGCAATTTCCCAAGCCATGATAGCATGTGAAAAGGTATAGAAGAAATATTTCCTCTCATCAACAAAATAATATCCTGGATATGTCGACAGTATAGGGCGAGATTCATTGAGAGGTAAAACGACATCCAATACTTGCGGTATAAGGGATACAGACATAAATATATATACGGTAATAAAACAATATACTGCAACATAGATGAAGCATTCGTCCAACGATAGCTAAACTGTCATGTTGCAAAAGGTAAAGAAAATAGACAGAGATGTAAAGAATGTGAAGAAGAAAATTAGATGATGTTTTCTTACACGAATATCCCAAAGAATATCGTCTGCCGTTCTTGGCATATCTCTTCATAATTTCGTATTCTTCAGGTGTTTCCAATTGGCCCCAATCAACGAATAATTGATCAATGAGAACTTTCATCTGGAAGAATCAATGATTAAGAAAACATTTTTCTTCATTGCCCAACATGTTTTACAATAATAAAATACGATACCCACACACACGCACACGCACACGCACACGCACACGCACACGCACACACGCACGCACGTAAACATAAGATTTAAGATATGAGATCTGCTTTTTTCAGCTCAAGTTTAGCTAAAAAAGACAATAGAGATTATACAATACGAATGCCACACAAATGAATAATTTTACATACTTTACATCGGTTGAAGTAACACGTGTATAGCTTCACCAACGTCATACTTGTCAACAGGTAGGACGTCATAGTTTCAAAGATACATTGCAAGTTTCCGTCACATTTAAAAAATTTTGCTACCTAGGAATTCAAATATATATATTGAAACTATTCCACTTTGATTGAAAACTTAATTTGAGATTGCAACATGTGTCGCAAAAATACGATTCTTTGTCTTTTGCCTTTATGTTTGTTTATATATATATATATATATAAAATTTTTTACTTTGTAACAAATAGGTTCACCCTACGTTGAACATTTTAGCTTTATATTAATGTATTATATAGAATCTTAAATTATCGTAGAATTGACGATATAGAGACCCAAGTGAGACTGAAACTTGTTCCGCGATATGCATGGGATTACGTAAATTGTTAACATATATATTTATCATTTTGTATTTGCTCGTTCTTGGCCTTTCATGTTGATTTGATTGACTTTACAATTTATAAGCGGGATTGAAATTGTATGTAACTTGAAATTACCTGTGGAATAATCATCGAAATCGTGCTCAAAGTCACCAAGAACACACACAACAATCTCGTTATTGGTTTCTGATAGGGCCACTGACCCGACAATGATGATATTTTCTTAACAACATCATAGTAATGATTCCAGTTGGCGTCCATACTTTAAGTCTTTCGTCTCTGACTTTGTCTAGATAACTCATTTCATTTTACTTAAAACTCCATCCCCTCTTGGGGGTTCACGAGGGACAGTTTAAGATCCTGGACAGGTGATGCATACATTTGCATAATACAAACGTGTATGCTATATACCTACAATTTTCCAACAATTTTAGTTTCCGCGACGCGTAGCTTACGGACACGTACGGATGATAGTAGTATTATATTTATTCCTTTGACACTAAATACAACTTGGAGGGAAGCGAAACCCTATTGACAGGCGTGTCGCTTAGCATATGTTAGTAAGTTCCCTCCGAATAGAGCTTATTGATCGGAAGAGTATTTTTTTTTTTTCTTCCGCGGCAGTTCTGGAAGCTATCTCCTCATTTTCGACAAGTACTTAAAGTCTTACGTTTAACAATAATAATTAATCTTCACTTGATACAAATTGACATAAACTGGCTATAACATGTGCATTATGTGATTAATAAAAAATTATTATTATGAAATAAAAGTTAGAGACACACGTATGTCATTTTTAATGGTTTTGATGTCTATGAAAATATTATTCCTGCTTTATGTAGTAGAGCTACATAAAGTAGCTATAAAAGGACAAAAGTTTTCAGCTTAGGCCCAGGGATATAAAAGAGGTAAATAAAATTTTATATCTTCCCTGCAATCACTCTTTCAATACATTTTTTAGAACGATAGATTAATTTTTTTACGCTATTAAAAAAATGTTTTTCTGAATTTTTGTCTTTAAAATGATTTAACATTATGAAGATTACTTCTACACGTTAATGATGGTAAACTTTTTCAGTAAATCAGACTTAAATTTTGAAATTAAAATGCAATCTAACTAGATATATAATTATTTTTATTTAAAAACGTATTAAGATAAAGGATGAATATATAGAAAAGTAAAAATATGTTGTTTTGCATCCATATATCGATTAAGTATGGTGACACTTGTATCTTTTTTTTTTCCTTTCTTTCTAGGAATTCTAACGAGAAAACGTTTAACGTAGATAACGTTTTACTATATACAATTTTATTCTAAGCGATTGACAACAGAGTTTGTTTACACATTTAAGTTAACCATCTTTGACAAATTAAACAGTACCTTCTACACAAACTACAATACTTTAGACATTGGAGACAGTCGTGAGAGAAAAACAACTTTATCTTACATTTTTCTTGTGATGTAACAATTAATGAGTGTAACTTGAGTATGCCCTTGTGTGTTAAATATAAATGTATCCATGTAACTATGCTACAGTTTTTCTAAATTATTAAACTTTTCAACTAAAATTTAACGATTATTATATTCTTATTCTTACATAACACAATAAAACATGTTCGAGTTACGAATATTTTCTTATGATGCAACTTTTGTTTTAATTTCGAAAACTACAAATATAAGTACACAGAGGTAAGCAAATGATAAAAATTCGCTACAATTGTTACAATGTTATCGTAAATCTTACTTACGTGCAAATAAGTAATAAATTTGCCTTGATATTACGTAAAAATTATGAACCTTGCGGAGTTAACGTAGAAACTGGATGCAGGAGTTTGATATTTGGACACTGATCGTTGCTTAATTATTCCAAAGACGAGAGCACGGTAAAGTATGACATTGAAGTTTGCATGATCTTAAAACACGTTATGTGTAATTAAACTAATATTTTAACAACAATAACAAAATGTGTATTATAATCTTCACCATCGTAAAGTTCTCCATTGAGAAAATGTAAATCTTGCTGGCGCTTAAGAAAATAGGTTGAAGACTCTTTTGCATCACAAACAGAAGCATTTTTTGTGACTTGGGCGGTGTTTCGTACCAAAGACTATTATAGCTGCAATGTTTGAGAGTGTGATATGCTAATTAAATCCCATATAAAGTAATCGTCACAAAATAATTCGTCTTACATTTTATCGCGAGTTTGAAGACTGTGATCTATTAGCTTTTGTCCTTCGAAACTGAGGCAAAATAGATGGACCAATTGGCCAACGACATACATCACATATCTTATAAGTTGTAAAATGTCGGCTTGCTGCTGCGTGACCTTCAATACGAAAAGTATATATTTCAATTCCTCGCTGCGGTGCAGGTAATCGTGATCTATTCTTATAATTTTAAAAAGTATGATTATCTAATCTCACAAAGATACGTAAAAAACGCAATTTTGTTCGGAGAAACTCGAAATGAATAAACTGCATGTAACTGCATTAACGTACTTGTAACAATGTAATACTGATCATTACTGTATTTAGCGCTAGTTGTATAGTCAGGGTTAACGAAAACGTATCTCCGATCAGTTGGGCGAATCTATGGCAACAGTGAGAGATACAATAATAACACAAATTGATATATCTATCCCTCTCCTTCTTCCTCTCTACATTGACAGAATATATATAATAATCACCTTAAAGCTTTTCGGTGCGTATACACAGAGAATGCAATTCGTTTGTGCAGGTACGTGTCACTTGTATGAGAATGTAAAATTTTCATAGCATCATTATATATCAATTGTTCGAACCGAAATCTGCAAATATAAGTATTCACAATGATTATCACCAACTTTGTTAATAAGACGTACACTATGCTGTTTTTACCCGACGAGTGCGAAAATACTGCAGACATGTTCGATGTAAGTCAAGAGCATGCAATCGTGAGAGACTATCACAGTCACAGCAATTTCCCAGGCCATCATAGCATGCGAGAAAATATAAAAGAAATACTTCCTCTCATCAATAAAATAATATCCTGGATAAACTGGCAGTATAGGACGAGATTCGTTGAGAGGTAAAACAACATCCAACACTTGCGGTACGAGGGACATGGATATGAATACATACACGCCGAAATAGTAATACACTGCAACACAGATGAAGCGTTTGGCAGCAAACAATAGATATAAATAATAATTTTGTGACCAAAACAGTTCAATGTGAAGATGAATGGTTTATTCTTACACGAATATCCCAAAGAATATCGCCTGCCGTTGTTGGCATACTTTTTCAGAATTTCATATTCTTCTGGTGTTTCCAATTCGTCCCAGTCAACAAATAGCTGATCAACGAGAACTTTCATCTAAGAGTACCAACATTTGATAATAAATCTTTTTTCATGGTCTAATCTAGTCTACATTCTACAATAATGGACACAAATATACACGCGCACGCGTATAATTTATTAATTGATTTACTATTAATTGATATACTAAATAATATTCTCTCAGGCATAATGCGAACGTCACAAAAAATGTATAAGCTTACACATACTTTACATCTGTTAAAGTAACACGTATACAGCTTCACCAATGTTATGGTTGTCAACATATAGGACGACATGGTTTGAAAGATACATTGCAAGTTTCCGTCACATGTAACAAATTTAGCTATCTAAAAATTTTAATATTAAAACTCTCGCTATTCTTCTTTTCTGAAGAATTAACAGTTACCTGTGGAATAATCATAGATAATGTGCTCAAAGTCATAAAGATCAAACAAAATAATCTCGTTACTGGTTTCTGATAAGGCCACTGTCCGGACAACAATGACAGTTTCTTAACGAGACCGTAATAATGACTCCAGGTGGTATTCATAGTTTTAGTCACAGGTAATCTTTCGTCTCCGTCTAGGTAACTCACACATTTCAGATTTTTATTTGACCTAAAGTTCAAGACTTTATTCTTTTACGCTCGAGTAAGAGGGATTATAGTTTAACATCTCCTCCTGGCAGGTCATACATAATGCAAATGCTATATTCTAGTCCACAACTGCGCTTTTCCATAGTTATCGCGGTACATTTTCTCGAAACATGACGCGTAGCTTACGTACGCGTACGGTAGTAGAATTTATTCCTTTGACACTAAATGTAACATGAGTAGAGAAAAAGAGAGAGAGAGAGAGAGAGAGAGAGAGAAAAAGAGAGCAAAGTCCCATTGACAGACGTGTCATTTAGCAAATTCTCTCCGAATGAAACTTATCGATCAGACTATAGAGTGTCTTTTTTCTCACGACAATTCTGGAACCTCTTGATTCGGCAAGTAAGATCTATGTTTAACAATGATACTGTTACCTTTGCTAGAACTTGATATTATCTCTCTCTCTCTCTCTCTATATATATATATATATATAATGTATATATATATATATATAATGTATATATATACACACACACACACTATATAAATATATATACATATATAAAATGTAGTTTATAAACATTACGTATATGATTAACAAAAGTATATTTATTTTTATGTATTATAGCAAATGTGTTTGAAGGACACACAAGCATATTGTTTTCGATCGCTTAACTCTGTTGTCATCGCTCAATCGTTGGATACAGGAAGTATAAACTATTGAAAGGACGCGAATACCGTAAAGTATGACATTGAAGTTTGTAGAACCTTTAAAGCAAGGGAACCATTAAAAAAAAAGTCATTAAAAAAGCTTTGAAACAATAACATTTGCGACAATATTTGCTTTATACCATAGTGAAGCTTTGTAAGGAGAAAATATAAATTTTGCCAGCGCTTAAGAAACTCGGGTGAAGACTCTTCATCATCACCAGCATGATCAACTTTTGTAATCTCATGGATGCTTTGTACCAGGAGCTACTATACCTGCGACATTTTCTACGTGCAGGAATTCGAAATAATGTAATGTATACAGATTACATTTTTGTTTCTTTATAGGTAAATAAAAAAATAACGAAAATAGTATCCGTTTTACGTACATCTTATCGCGTATCTGAAGGCTGTGATCTATCAATCTTTGTCCTTCGAAGCTAAGAAAGAACAAATGAATCAATTGACCACCGACATAAAACACGTACCTCGTTGCTTCCAAGAAATCGCTAGTTTCCTGCGTAATCTGCGGCACGAAAAATGTTTTTGAATTGAATTTTGTGTGAAGAGTCGAACGTCGAATCGACGGGTTTTATAAGAATTATTGGACGTACTTGTAGCAAAGTAATGCTCATCCCTATCGTTGCTATCAATATCTGCATAGCTAAAGGTACGGTAAACGTATCTTCGAGCAATTGCGCATATCTGTGATGCAAACGATAAATGAAATTTTCTCTACAATTGTTAGCTTATCCAAAAGTTTATTCTACACTCTAAAGTCGTAGTTTGTAGATTTATCCGCATTTACATGCGTCCATGTGCACAAAAGTGAGTTACGTGAGTTACTGGCGGATCGTCTTGCACTATTCTCGAAAAGAAGGAAATTTCATCTTTCACTATTCAGTGCACTTACTCTAAAGCTTCCCGATGTTTACGTACGAGAAACGCCACTCTCTTGAAATATGTCGCATCAGGGTTCATCGACGGTACACTTTCCATTTTATTTCTATAATCTTGAAACAAGTGTTCATAGTGCAATCTGAAAATAATTTGTGCGATATCAGCTTTATGGAAGTTTAAGTATATTTTCGAGACAATCATGTTAATTTCAGATCGCGTTTATAATACACGATGTATTATATACGTATATGTTGGCGCGCTATTGCGTCATTCTATCCTCTAATTATTTAATGAATGATAAAGATAGAATAACGCAATAATGTGTGTTTTGCTATTAATTAAATGTGTGTGTTGTGTTTTTGCACGCGCGATAAATTATTTCCTTACCCGGTTATAGCAAACTTGCTGCAAACATGTTCGACATACGTTACAAACAAGCAGTCGTGGGAAATTATACCAGCTATAAGAATTTCCCAGGCCACAACGGAATGCCAGAATATTTGAAAGAAATATTCTCGGATGTCGACAAAGTAGTATCCTCGATATGGCGGTAATATAGGCCGGGATTCGTTGAGAGGTGATACAATATCGAGGATATGCGGTACAAGAGACATGGACATAAACACAAACATCGCTGCAAAGAGATATACTGCAATGTACAATATTAGCGAGATACGTTATACTTAATGATCATGAAAACAGAAAGAATTACGACTGATACAAATAGATCGGTTCGGATGATGATCTATAATAATTTATCTCGTTTCGATCTCGTCTCACCGGAATATATTAAAGAGAATCGTCTACTGTTTGCGGCGTAGGACTTCATAATTTCATACTCTTCACAAGTATTTAATTCTTTCCAATCGCAGAACAAGTGTCGAGTGAGGTCTTTAATCTGGCATCGATCGATAATCTTATTATTATAGGGACCTTAAGCCGCGGTCAATAATACTGTCAATACCAACAAATACTGATAACTGTATTATACCCTATTATTGATGGATCGATGAAGAATATTGACAATAATAACAATCAAATTTTTAGATTTTCGAGCTTCAGCATCACTGCGCGTGATGAGGATAATGATTACATTGATTACAAAGAGTGTGAAGAGAATGCAATATTTTCATCAGTACAGTTTTACAACTGGATCATGGATGAGGCACAAATAATCTCTCAGCAGCTTGTAGAAATATCTCGAGACTGTCGATATTACTAATTCAATATTATTTGATACTGATCAGTATTACTCCGACCTTCATGTTTCTGTTATAGCTTTCCTAACAATTTACAAATTAAAAATATATCTTGTTTCTTTTTCTGTTGATAGTTTTAGTTAATTTGCAATTTTTATCATCTTTAGTCAGATATATTGGAGAATTTAATATTAATTTAATTGTGAAACACACACACACACACATGTATGTATTTTATATACTTGGGTGTGTGTGTGTGTGTGTATATATATATATATATATATATGTTATAAAACGTACTGTATAAACGTTGAATTGAAAGGTGTACATCTTTATTATAGCCACAAATGAGAGTAAATAGGCTGTCATTGCCTGGAAGGTGCAATGCAAGTTTTTCTTGCACATAAATTGATATGCTATCTGAGAGTAAAATATATATTAAAATTAGAATTTTTCAAAAGATAACTCTTTCGTTGGCGTGATAATTTGAATATTGTTCATTTGCGGTACGCGTGCGTGATAATTACCTGCGGTATGAGGAGAGTTAACAAGATTATAGTTAAGAAGCCGATACGAAATACTCTTGTCCTTGGCTTTAGATATGGCCACATGCCAGTTAGAGATGATATTTTATAAACGATATCATAATAATGGCTGGGATCTCGAACAATTTCCATAACTTTCGGAGATATTCCAACCACGCGCTCGCCCGCGCGTTGGTTGTCAATCAATTTTCAAATTCGCTTTCGTTGGCTTCCGCGTACGACTCTTGCGAGTGCCGTGCCGACTGCCGTGGACTGCCGCGTGCCGTGCCTTTCACACGATCAACTGTCAAGCGTCATCAGTGTCATATATGACTCGTCTAGTTATCGTCCCTCATGGCAAAACTGCATGTCGCTCGCTTTGCCAAGTAATGTCGCATCTCCCAATAATCGTCACATGTACACATCCCACATGTGGTTAGAGCAGATATAGCATGCCATGCATTTATTTCCTTGACATTAATTGTATAGGTATAAAATATAGAGAAGGATAGTTGACCGCGCCGCGCCAGCGACTACCAGCGACCTAGCTGTAACAATTGCAATGTGGTGCATGTGGTGCGCGGGTCACGCAGGTGTCCTCCAGCAGTGTCCAGTGTCCATGCGGTGTTAATGCCGGTTCCTTTCGCCCTCCGCCACATACATACAGAAAAAAATTAATACGATCAAATTGATACTTTTCGTTGGCAGGTTGCTGCCTGCATCAGTGTTATATCCCACGAGCGAAAGAAATATCGCCCTTCGACGAACTCGAGTTTCGAGTATATATAATATATGGTATATATACGTTCAGGCGGCTCCAAGTAATGATGTCGTTAATGTTGCTTATCTACCACATAAGTTTCATTACTTTGCTTATCCATTAGATATCTCATGTATTCCTATAGGAGCTCTCTGTTTTGCGTAGGCTAGCTGCAGCTGTCAGTTGGCCACTCGAGGCTAAGTTTTTTTACTACATACGTCTTCACCCACACAAACGTCAACTTCTTCCTCCTCCTCCTCCTCCTCCACCACCTTTTCTTCTTCCTTTTGTATATCTTCCTTTTGGTAGCTGAGAGGATGCTAAAGTTGTGAGTTTTACCAACTGACTTACACACATGCGACAATAATGCATACATAACGTACGATTTATGACCATTACTGTAGTAGTTAACAATATATTGTATGCATATAGATACACAAATTTTCACACAAGCATACTAATATAATTTTTATACCAAGTATTCAAGCTAAAACCTAAGAACACAACATTATTTTATCATGTAATCCATATACTTCAGACCATTTCCATTATTTGTACAGCAGTACAACAGACTGCAAATTTTTTTTATAAAGCAAATAATGGCATATGCAGCTAATGTAGACGTACATACGTCATTAGGTATTAGGTTGAGAATAGGTAAAACAGATTTCAATTTCTTGATTTTTGTCCTTCTCGGCGTAAAATTGCGTAAAATCAACCAGCATGAGTTACATTTGTATGTACCTATACTTTTAAGATCCGAATTCAAAATCGTTTCTCAGATCTCGAGATCTGGGGGTCGATCATGAAACTTTTTCCCTAGGGTGCAAACGTGAAAAATGGAAATTTTACCATTGAAGTTAATGGAGAAATTTTTCACTTTTCACGTTTACCCCTAGGGAAAAAGTTTCATGATTGACCCCCCTGAGATCTAAAAAGCGGCGTCTATGAATTCGGACTTAAATTGTGCAAAAGGATTTTTAAATCTGTAAATTATAATTAGAAAAATAGTGTACTAAAAAAAAATCGCATTTGATTAATAAAACAGGCTAATTTTAGCATCTTTTTTTAACTACGCGGGAACGATAAATAGGCTTAGTTTACACCGAGCACTTGATACTTGTATGTATGTATGTACTAACTCTAATAATTTTCTATTAAATTATCTTAATTTCGACAATGAATTTAAAGAATAGTTATTAAGCTGATACAATATGAATCAAGATATTAAATTAAATATACGTATCATGTATATACATTTACACGCATCGTCGAAAATAACAAGGGTTGGTTTATAATAGCTGAGAGTAACCGTAACCGTAAAAAATTGGCCAATCATAGTCGATTATTCTTCTATAAATCGATCATGATTGGACAATTTCTTACGATTATTGCCTGCATAAATCAGCCATAGTTATAGTTGAGATTATTTTGCTCGGAGAAACAGCTGTGGGCCATTTATTCCTGGTTTTGATTGGTGGCCGTTGTCAGCCAATCAGCATGGGTTGTGTTCGAAAATTCTACTCGTCGGGTAGAGTAACTTTGAGTGACCAATTAATGCCCGTTTCCTCCAATGTAGTTCAACTCAGAGTTCATGTGAACTTCGTTTAATTTTG
>QKQZ01048641.1:0-24130 GCA_003595255.1 Solenopsis fugax
CCTAGAAGTGTGCAAAGTTTCATCAAAATCGAAGAGTGACACTTGGGTAGGTTTACTTATGAGAAGCAAGCGATTATAAGTGAATATAAAAACAAAACGCGCCGCGCGGGCATTCCTCTCCCCTTCCCCTTATGCCATCTCGAGTGTCGTCGAGTTATTATTTACACTTGATTGTCATGGTCGCGCGTGGGCGCATACCCTGAAGTCCGCTGCACATTAAGGTACGAGCGCGTCGCGAAAAAAAGAATGTAAACAGTACAAACACTCTCGAGCGGAGCTTCCGATCATTTACTGTGCTAAGAAACGCGATAATGCTCCAACAAGATGTTCGTGGATCATATTTTTTAACTGTGCGATTGTTGTGTACCTATCGATGCGGAGCGTGCGACTAATCGATTTTGTTGTTAAACAGTTGGTAGAAGTGGATCGCCAGTCGCCCCCGAGTACCGACACGGACGCGTTCGATGTCCGTTATTGATCGTGGATCGAGAGGATAATTCGCCGATAAGAGACTCGAGCGGTCCCAGGAACGGACCCAAGAATCTTCCCAAGGATTCTCCGATGCCGTGGAAGTGATCGTGGACGGTAGTCGGTCCTCGCGAAACGGGACGAGTATCGCGGAGTGCCGCGTTTCGGTAGTTGCGTCGCAAGCGTCGCGTCGTGTGCGAGGGAGATATGTTTTGACGAAAAGGACGGAAAGGACGCGTGTCGAAGGTGCGTGGCAAAAAGTGCGTATCGAAAGCACGAAAGGTGAGAGAGATAGTGTTGTGAAAAGTACTTGGAACCTCTAACGGAGTAACAACTTGGCGAACATTCCGAGGTGCCTACGTGACGCGCGGCGAGTAGTAATGGCGGACGGGGGGAGCAACGTCTTTTCTTGATTTCCGCGAGGATTTTCCGATGCCGTGGAAGTGGTTCGTTCTGGCGAAACGGAACGTGGTCGCGGACGGCGATCGTGTCCTGGCGAAACGAAACGGGCGTCGCGGAATGCCGCGTTTTGGCGGGAAGTGCTGTGTGTGTGTGATAAATGTGAAGTGTTTTGACACGTAGAAAAGAAAGGACGCGTATCGAAAGATGCATGGCGAAAAGTGCATATCGAAAGCACGAAGTGAGAAATGTGGTGAAAAGTGCTTGGAAGTGTCCGCAATGGAATAACGACTTTGCGAAAATTGCAAGATGTTTACGTGGATGCGCGGTGACCAGCCGAACGAGGGCAGCAACGTATTTTTTTCCGGACGTGATCGTCGAAAAGTAAGTCGTAATACAAAGTACATCTATTTTGTTATAAGAATTCCTCGCGATTTACGGTGGAGTAGATTAGAGATTAGGCAGGTAAAATTACGCGAAGAATTTTCTCTAGAATTTATTTTCAAAATCGTGGTAGTCGTGGGATAACGTGAACTTGACGAATTTTATTATTTTTACTTTTAGTAAAGTTTGATTAAATTTTAATAAAATATAATTAAATTACTTTATTATATAAAATTTTAAATTTTACTAAAATTCTTAAGAAGAGATTATTACAAAATAGTATTATAAAAACGGCTGTACCATCTGATAAAAAAAACTCTTTCTTGTTTTTCATAAAGAAATATTTCAAAACTGTTGTTCGAGAAATCACTTTTTTCTACTCTTTTTCTCCATTATTTGTTTGTCATTATTGTAAGAAATTAAAAATTGTAGGAAATCGAAAATCGCAGAATTACGGTTTGAACACACACATTGGCCGATAAAAGATAACGAGTTGCATCGTCTTCATTTCTTGTAATTATAAGGGACGTTTAACGTTAAGAAAATTCGTATTGACGTATCGTTATCCTTATGCAATAAAAAATTTTGTGTTAAATTTCATTTATTTTACATGTCCCAAATTTTTGTGTTAATTTAATACAGATATAAAGTAACACAAAAAATTTGTAGGTATAGATTGAGTCTAAAACGGTAAATTTCTAGAGACGCGGCAAAGAAAGCATATTGTTTTTTAGTAGAGCATCAAACAATATTAAAAAATATTACGTTGAAAAAGATTGTATATCCAAGGAATATATTAAATTTTACATAAATAATGGATTTTTTTAAAACAAGATCTCGAGAAAGTGATTTTTTTTAAATTATAAATTTTATAAAATTTTGATTTTGGGTACTTAATGAGAAGTTAGGATTATAAAATATATAAATAATAATAATAATAATTTTGGCAATTTCTGATCTAATGTAACTCCTAAAAAAAAATTTTATCCAAGTGACATCACATTTTATAAAAGGACGCTCGAAATATTTCAACCCCTGGTTTGAGCGCAAAACAAGTTAATGCAGCATAATATTTCTGAACAAAAATATTATGTAAAAGATTAACATAAAAGGTAACACTTTGATACAATTAATTGTAGAAGCATATTTCTGGAGTAAAATTAAAATTTATATTTTAATTAATATTTTAAAATTTATATTTTAAATTAACACGTACATTTTGTCATATAGAAAATACATTTTACATAATACATTTTATACATTTTAAAAAATTGTTTTATTCCCATTGTGTTATTGATATAATTTACTACTCTACAAGTAACATTTTAAAATCTCTTTTTTTTCCTCTCAATTGGCTTAATACTTAACTTCTCACTTAGTATTTTAATCTCGTAATTATTCGTAAGGATTTTTTCACAATTTTTGCAAAACACTAAGCGTGCGAATCACGTTATATCAGCACGAGTGCAGTTGTACATTGTCCTTGGTATATGCTTCGAAACAATTAAAAGTCTCATAATTGACAGAAACATGTGCATCGCGTAACTGTATTAGCATTCATTATTGAGCGCGATGAAACTTCGTGCAAAAATGGATTTGGTTACTCGGCTTCATTACGCTAATAGGCTCCTTGTTATCTCTTTAACACAGTAGGTACTCTCGGTATCGCAATTAGCAGCATCCTATCAACTTATTTATTTTGCTATTTTGAATTTGGGGTCGAACCTCATTGCCTGTTTATACTTGTCCTAGACGAGGGGATGTATTGTCTGAGGGTTGCTAAAGGGATCGCCAGCTACAAAAGTATGCAAACGAGTTCTCGGGATAAAATTGTGCGATAATTTTCTTTCTTCGCAACAGGATAGAAATTCCGCGATAATGTAATGCCGCTACCGAAGCATACCGCGACCAAGGCGGATATTAAATAGAGGTAGAGAAAGAACATATTATTGCAAGAGAACGTGAACTTTAAAGTCACTCGTAGTTGCACTCGTAGTTTCGATAATGTTCAAACAATGATAAAAGTAGGTGGACAAAGATCAAACTCGCTGTGAAACTTCCATAATGTCTCCTCTTATCGTTATTTAAGCAAAATCTAATATTGAAGTTACGGCCTTATAAACGTATTTTTATTAAAGCTGACACTTGTTGAAAATTCCGCGTAATTCCGTAGACATCGTAAATCGCGTATTCCTTTTTCTCTCTTTCACATTTATTGTGTCTGCTAAGGGCATTATCTTGTCAGTACCAGTGGTAATAATTGGATTGCAATTATTACATGCAAATTATTTGTCTTTCGGTAGAAGTGTATTATTTCTTTTATAATGATTGATTAATTATTACTTAAAAAAAATAAATAAATAAATCTGTTATGTAATTATTTGAAAAAATAAAATTTATCACTTTTTGATCGAAAAAATATTTTTTAAATTATTTTAGATATTTTACTATTATTACTTTTTCTAATTTATGTTTTTGAAGATAAATAAAATAATTTTATTAAATGGTGATTTGATTGTATTATTATATTTTTTGCATTTAATAACATTTTCGTATTTATCAAAATTATAATTATTAATTTATTATATCTACAACCTCTTATTTTTCTTCGCAAGACCTAAAATCGTGGAAAAAAAAAGATAATTTGATTGTAAGAAATATTTATTAAAGACTTTTGCAATCAAAACGAAGATAAATTTTATTTTTCAGACAAGTATCTGATTTAATAATTATTATATGTTGATATGTATTATATATAGAATATTTACCTTCAGCATAATATGTATTACATATAATAATTATAATTCTTTAAAAAGAATATGTTTAATAAATCTTTTATATTTTTATTTGAAAAATAATTAAGTAATATAAATGCAATGATTAAAACTTGTCATTAAAACATAAGAGGTGAATATATTAATCGAACATGCTTCAGCATGCTTGTCGAATTAGAAGCAAATAATAATATTATCATTAAGTTCCGAGATACATCAAATGAAATTAATTATTATGCTAAGCAAAGCTAATTAATTCACAAAACGAAATGTAATCTGTGGCAATATATATAACAGCATATTCATCAAAAATAATAAAGAAAGCAATAGGATGTTTAACATGAGTTTAATTTATAAACGGTTTCGGAATTTCTAGAAAACATTTAGCCCGTGCTAGCCTTGATGTTTGTGTTTTGACGCGCGACCTTGGCGTTTATGTTGTAACGCCGAGAACGGTTATCGTCGTAGGGTGTGTTGTATTTACACGAGGTCACTATGCCATCAGTCCCACCGCAGAGCTCAAGAGGATAATAAAAACGCTCCTTGTGTTATTTGTTTCTCGAGATTCGCAAATATTTCATATGAATAATTATTGATTATCGAACGTGAATAATTAATAGTTCGTAGACGTATTTCGAAACGACGAATATTTACCGAGATAGATATTTCACACGATTTATTCACTTGGGACAAATAAAAATCTAAATGAGACTAATTGTTTTGATATGATATTTGTGTGCTTGCTGTTTTTTTTCAATGACATGATGGAATTAAATATATGTTGCATCGCGGCATATATTCATAATATCTGTCTCGATAAATATTCGTCGTTTCAGCCCACGGACTGTTAATTAATCATGTCCAATAATCAATAATTGTTCGTAGGAAATATTCATGAATTTAGATTTTCGTTTATACATATTTATTAAACTTGTTATATATCTATATATTTTGGAATTTTTTCTAGAATTTTTAGAAATAATAATCGTCTAATCAAATTAACTCAATAGTGAAAGTCGTGATGTATCATCATTTATTAATAATACATTTTTTTCCGCGAGATTTATGCAACCGAAATGTATTATTGTATTTTGATTGCATATTTTGGAACGATCTATCACGTCCTAATTAGTCAATAACTCGAGCCATTGACTTTATTAATCTCATGTAATAATACGAAGTAATGAAGTATATTTTTATTTTACAGCCTGTGCGTGCCACGAAGAAGTAACAATGGAGGAGGAGGCTCGGGGAGCATCAGGTGACAGCGGAGCAATCACAGTGTAAGCAACATTTTATTTTATTCATTATTTGTTACTATCTTTTGTGGAATTAATTAATTATCTCTACGTCTTTATATCGTAGCTCATTTGTGTAATATGTATAAAATATTTTTGATATTAAGTATTTTACAAGAAATTGCTAAAAATATTTTAGTAATAGTTTTAATATTTAATATATTCACACATAACTATAATTAATTCCGTAAAAATACATACCATTTATACATGTATAAGCTTGCTTATGTATGAAACAATGAATTGTTGATTTCGTACTAATTTTTTTCTGTGTGAATGGAATTAATATTCCGTCGTATAACAAAGGCAAGAATAGTTCTTTAATTTAAATAGATGGACTATATAATTGTAAAATTAAGATAAAATCAATGCGCGTTAAGAAAATAAAATTAATAAAATAAATGTTTCTATTATAAAAAACAACTTGGAACGTGTTATGACTAATATAATTTGTTTTTCTTTTTTTTTTACATGGAAAGCACAATTTTATTGTAGCATTTAAAAATTTAACCAGATACGGATCAGAAAATAATTTTATTTTGAGTGATCAAAATAATTGTGTAGGACGTCCAAGCATAATAATGTTGCTGCAAATAGTTTCGACATTCTAGCAACCAAGTTAAACATTCGATACAATTTTTTAAATGATTCAACATAATTATTTTCAGATCCGTTTTCAGCAAAATTGTTTTTTCCGTGAATCTATGTAATGTATGCATATTATATTTAAACTTAAATATTTTTTGTCTCATTCTCATGTAATATTTAATACTGAACCGAAAAAAGAAATAAAATATAAAAAGGTCTGCAGAATGCACACGAATGCAGACCTGTTAGGGAAGTCACGTTTTATTGGTGAGATAAGCAAAAAAAAGGAAAGAAGAAAATAAAATAAAACATTTAATAAATTAATATTTATAGCATAAGAAAAAACTATTAATATTTAATACTTAAATAAAAGTGCAAATGAGAGTCAACGCGGTTATTGGTGCGTGTCTATGTTCTAACTTCTTCAATGTTTATTAAAATAATAAAACCATTAGTACGTTTCAACCCAAGTTCGGGTCATCTTCA
The DNA here is from genome assembly GCA_003595255.1 of Solenopsis fugax. Lineage (NCBI taxonomy): Eukaryota > Metazoa > Arthropoda > Insecta > Hymenoptera > Formicidae > Solenopsis > Solenopsis fugax. Next base: position 6,398 of record QKQZ01048641.1, read on the forward strand.
AAATTGAAAATATAACTTTTTTTTTATTAATATTTAATAGTTTTTCGTTATGCTATTTTTAATGCACGAGAGAAATATTTTATTTTTGATAATGATTATTTTAAATATTGTAATAACTTGGACATATTTGTATTTTACAGTTCAACGTATAGATTGAAACACATTATATAACTCCGCTGTTGCGCTTCGTATCGGTGAGTTACATTTTATTTTTAATTCAGATAATGGATTTGTAGAAATTATATTAAACATATGTATATGACATACGTATATTTAGATTGTATCTTTTAAACTTAGCTTCAGTGTATGAAAGTATTATTTATAATTTATAACACTTTATAGATCCGTTGATTATAACTAGATGGGCAAATTAGGGTATTTAATTCTGAAGTGTATGCAATTATTCATCGATTTATTAAACATACAAAGAATATTTATATAAATAGAGCTTGTTAATATCGTTTTCAGCATCATTTATTGCACATGTTATAGTGTCTTATTATACGACGGAATATTAATTGTGAAATGTATTAATTGCCTGAAATTTGGCAATTGATGTATTTCATAATTAATATTCCTCAAATTGTTTTCTTAAATTAAAAAATTTCATTATCTTGAATATAAAAATAGTCTAACAGTAAATGTTTTCTAGAATTGCAAGAAAAAATTACTTGTTTAAAAAAAATTACTTGTTTAAAAATTATTTCATTTTATTTACATAAATATTTTAATGAAGACATTTTTAACTTGATTGCAAGTAAATAAGCTATTAGGATCCATCGAGTAAATAATTTTTTCGTGTTGAGTAAAATTTTTTTTTTGTTTTCAAATATTTTTTCTCTCAGTGTAAATACGAGATATAAGGTCTTGTTAAGGAAGATCTGACAAATAAATATTTTATATAAATTAATATTTTTATCGAATGATAGAACAAACACACTTTGTGATTGCGAATGCCGAATGCATATACATTTAATATAGCTACTACTATTTCTCTGGCGTAGGCATAAATCGTGGGGGTCTCTGCCTTCTCTCTGAGTTAGTAAGACCGAATGTAGTATTAAAATTTTCCGCATACCTATCCTGCTGGCACGTATATTACATCGAACTCAGTTTCTTACGGATTGAACGTTCCGGCATTCGCTAGGAAATTGGATACCTACGGGTGGGCAAGAAAACAACATAATTTACGAGTAACGCAGTTTGCGTCACAATATTTATTTCCTTTTCTGTAAATATTTTATCGAATATTTCGACAAATAACTCGAATGAGCCAGGACGGGAAATATCGTGCTTTTATGCGCCTCGACGAATATCGATACCGAGAAGTTTTTATTCGTAAATGTACGGGAGACACGGTACTCGGTGCAAGAACAAAAGATGATCTTATATCGGGTTTTATATTCAGAATCATATCGTATACTTATTGCAAAGAAATTCTTGCATTAAAGCATTCCTTAGGACAGAGCACATGCCGCTTGTTTAGTCTCGTAAAAAGTTAAAGTGGTCACTATAACACTCACGAAGTTATCCGTTTTTATCATTATGAATTAAAAACATAATTGCACTGTGTAACCACTGAATTAAAGCCATTTGCCATGCGACGATCAATTTCCCTGGTCACGCATTATACTGAATGATTAAAAACCTCGTATACGTTTCCGATTATCATCGGATAACCACATGTTAATTGCATACAATTTAAATGTGTTATTTGTTTTATGAGAGAAGATAAATATTCAAGACAGTTGTGTGTAAAATATTTCTTCTTTATTAAAAAAATTAATTAATTAGCAGTTTTTATCAAATTCTATCTAATATATTTCTATCTTTTGACAAAATGAGAAATTTTTTGTAGCAAAATATTTTTTAACGCTAAATATTATTCTTTGAAATATGGCATTTATACCTCTTTCTTATGACATATTTTTTTATTACACATTTATATATGATTGTCTTGACAGATATTTAAAATGGTGGAAAAATATCTTTGTATCAAATCATTATGGAAAAACCAATTATCACAATATCATTAATCACCATGTGATTAATGAGAGGTACTTGTACTCACATTTGTGTTTATCGGAAAGTTGTGTACAATTGTGACAATAATGCGCGAAAATCGCCGGTGATCCATAACCGGGAAAGGAATTATAATCGTCTAATCGAGCGATAGTATTGAGAAATGGAGATGTTTACGAGCTACAACGTGTGCGAGGCGTTAATTATTTCCAGCTAGTTGGCCGATGCTATAGTTGATTGACGCGACCACAGACACTGAATTAGAGTTCCTGGCGGGCGTCGGCCACCGTGCGGAAATTGAATTTCGATGACAAGCGCGAAATATTAATGGCCGATGCGCCGTTACTCTACCGTTACATAATATCCATTCCGGCCTTCGCGCAATGGTAGAAATTGGGCGCAATTGTGGAATAATTGCGCATAATGGCTCTACGAAAATATTACCGATTCATTGAACCGGCGTGCACGTTTACGCGTTAAAGCGCGAGAGGTGTTTGCTGCGAAGAGAATTGCAGGTATCAGCATTAACTTTCGCCCAAAATTCGTACGAACGTTCGCGCGAAGATGTAATCACGAAAAATAAACAATTAGTAACATCGATCTATTTCGAATATCATTCAGTTACATTTAAGCATGATATTTTCAGATTACTTTCGAAATATTTACGACTCGAAAGAAAATCTAAATTGTAAATGATTATTTTTCAGAGATTATTTTTTTTGATTGAGCAAATAAACAAAGTCTTTTATTCCAATTTATATGCACATTGGAAATCTGAATCTATGAAAACTTTCAAGATATATTTGCGTTAAAGGAAAAAAATACAGAGTATTCACGGTGGATATAACTTAATTTATTGAATCTGCATTAGATGTATACATTTTTGTTATTTTTATTTTAATAACAAATATGTAATGAACATTAAATACTAGTTATATATTTACTCTTATAATTAGACAAATTATAATATTAGTTTTAATTAAAAACCTTAAAAAGTTTAGTAGGTTTTAACATTTAAAAGAAAACAACGTTTGCAAGTAACATTTTTTATCAAATATATAATCAAATATATTTACATATATTCCGTAATCTCTGTATGTGCAATTGATTTTAAACTCGATTTAAATATAAGAAAGTTTTACATGGTCAATAACGATACGCATGATAATTGCAAAATGTCGAAAGAGAATTACAGAAGCGCAGAGTTAGATCTGCAGACAATTAACTGCTCTTAGTTTGAAAGGGCATCCGAGAGTATAGAAGCACGGCGATCGATTCGCTCGTATATCGTTGTGGCATAATCGCATTTGCATGCTGTACTTTGTACAGAGAGTCCATAAAATCCTCTTTCGAATGTCCAATGAATGGGGCTATTACGGCCGGCTTCGCGAGCTCATTCCTGAAATATGCTTTGCGCCATCAAGATTTTCGAATTTGTCGCTGCAAATCCACACCTAAATTCTCACATTGTCTGTCTATTTCTATGAACATATATCTTTTATTCCGACGAGTCTTTGATTCAGTAATGCGCGGGGCAGCTCGATTAAATAATATAAAATTTATAAAAACATACTTTACTGTAACATCCATTACAGAAATATTCTTTCATAAATTCCATTAATTATTGCACCTTTTTCATTTATTATTTCACACGAATTTTAATGGAAAAGGCTAACAACAGCCGGATTATAGTGAATTAATTTTGCTTTGAATATATGAGGTATGATAAATAATACTTAGCAACGCGGAATTTATTTCACTAAAATTGGTACATTTATAAGTTGCTGAAGTTAATCTGGGTCAAAAATTTTTTGGCTTATACGCAACGATTCCAGCAATCCGCGCGTTTCATTTATACAGATTTATATTTCGTCGCATTAAGTTTTATCTCGTGGAAAGCATGTTTGCTTTTCAAAAGGAAATTTGCAGAGCAAATCTAGTAAATTCCTAGTTTTGACTCTCTGTCTCTATTTCTTCTCTTTAAGTTACAGAATTTATTTTTATTTTGAGAGGCAAGTTTTCTAAATAAATCCAGACACTTTTTTAAATAAATTCAGATGTAATGATATAAAGAATAACTGTAATTTACTACTTATATTTTTTGATATAAATGTTTTAGCTTTTATACAATAAATTTTAGCCAGGATATTATTGGTTATACCTCATGTATAACATATAGAACTATGCCTGCAAATAAATAAATGATAAAATCCCATTTACGAACAAAAGCTCTATGATAATTTTTATTGAAAATATCTATAGAGGAAATAAATTTTAATTTTCTTTTTGTTTATACATTTCGTGTTAATCCGTTTGTGTACGCAACGGAATTCAAAATGCGCCATCGAATACGAAATAATGCGCACAATGGAACGTTACTAAATCCGAATCCTCTATCGGCGGAATTACAATACAGTGAATGGCAAAAGGTTATAGTGGCTATTTCTCTCGTTGGAAACCGAAGTTGCACAAGGATTCAATTCCACGAGGCGGCAGAGAATCTACTTTGCCGTACACAGAGAACGACCAGAGAACTTCGTTTCGCAACCTAGGGAGAGTTGGTCTAATTTCGCAGAAAAGATTAGCGAAGAGCTAATAATCAGATTATCTGCTTTAAAGCGTGCTTTTCCTATGTTTCTGCTCTGGTTATCCGGGTTGCACTGGATGCAGCGATTTATTTCTCAAATGCTATGTCGGTAATTAATTGTTTCCAAAGACTCGACGTGTCACGCGAATATTATTTCTGTAACTACTGCTTTTTTTCTGACTTGTATTTTAATTTTTTTTATCAAACGTACAGACGATTTTTTCAAAAAATGATAGGTATTTGAACAGCAATTTTACCAGTGAAACGGATAAGCGAAATGACTCATAAACCATGTCAATATCGACAATCTATCTTGCAATTTTTAATCTCAACACATTCACATTCGCTTTTTCGCTGCGGCCCATATTTCTTTTACGCATCCATCTCGCAACAGTTGTTTCTCTGATGTTTCTGTTATAACAATAGATAACTAAATGCATATCTCAAAAGAATTGTTTTATAATAATTTAAGTAAAAGAATATTTTACTTTATTTTTATTAAAACGCTAGACATTAATCTTGATTAAATCGTTTTGATAATACGTTGTAAGTGATTGATAAATACCGATTCTATCATCGGTAGGCAGAAAAATAGTTTTAGAAATGTGAAATATCTAAAAGCTCCATTCTAGGCGCACGAAAACTGATGCTTGGATCGAGAGAGATACAATGTATAATTCATACAATGCATTCTTACAAGAATCCGATAATTGGATATACGAAGACGCGATTGAGAGTCCCGTTCACAATGCGTCTGGCTTCGATTTTCAATAGTCTGTTTTGACAAGCACTTTCCTCTCTCTATTCAATACTCCATACATAGACGTGCGATACGATAAACAACATTAACTGTTATGATTTGTTGTATCTCACAAATACTATTCCAGTTCCTTCAAAGAGTGCCGTACTATTAAGCAATTAATAAGTGAAATTGATTAACAACTTATCTATATTTAAAAAATCAATGCATACGATATGGATTTTTGGCAAAGTTTGCAAATAATCTCATACGTGAAAAGTTATGGGTATTTGACACAAAAACGATCGCGGGCTCAATAAAGTTCGTATAGCGGCAATTTTATCACGTTGACAATCACACGCGCTGGTTATTATACATTTAATAGCGTACATACAATAACAAAGTCAGTTTGGTCCACAGATAGGAGAAAGTTGTTATAATAGTCGCGTTTATAATTGGCAAACGGATACTCGCGTATATTAACTGTGTTGCACCTCGTTATCTCGCGCATTCGTTAAAATATAATTGCGAATCGATAAAGTGCGATCCCTTCAGAAACGTGTCAAAATCGGGATAACGCACAAAACACGACCATGAAATTGTTCCCGATCTGCGCAGTGATTCTCTCTGGACTCTCGGAAGTGTTAATAAACGCAAGAATTCACTGCGGAAAATCGAGTACTGCAAAGAACATGAACAAAAAGAGATTTCAGGCAGTAGGTAGTATGACAGCTTTTTCTTCTCTTGCGGCCTAATTATACGAAATCGTAATTTAACCAACCGCGATGGAACCGAGATTCCATCTAAATTCCGTACATGGAAGGTCCGAGTGCTTTCTTCACAGATTGAATAACGCGCTACTAATGCACGGAGTAAAACGCGAGGATAAACGTGACGGTATTCAAAAGAATATTTTGCATATTTGCGTACTTATTGATTGCTAATACGTGTTTTAATATTATTAAATTATATAAACTCAATTTCATTAAGCTGCACGCATTAACATACGAAATCGCGATAATTTCATTTGCGCAAATAACAGCATAATCGATTTACATCATTACGTGATTTACTTTATTTGTGTAAATGAGAAAATATGTTTTATCCATTTCGAAGCTGGCGTGTATATAATTTAGTAAATAACTGTTCACGAGTAAATGAAAATGTTTTTCCGGCAGACGGCTGATCGATATGCCGACGTGATTATTAATTGCGGCTTTGACGTTGCGAGATTTTCCTTCGATTTCATTCGTGTTGAAAGAAGTAATAATAAACGGCTTTGAATGGAGTAAATGCGATGTCCTATCGATGGCACAACCGCAGGTGCATTATTACTTTCCGAAGAGTACCATCGAATAAATCTCCCCGGCTTGGTTTTATTATCCGACCCACGCGGCGGATCGTTTAGAAATCGGCAAATCGACTATATGTATAGATGATAACACTAGGTACTCGCGGATCGATAATTTGCCGGGATTGAAATTTGTTCATACATCACTTACTCCGGCTCGGGACGCACCGCGTTGATTGTGAGAGATTTATCGATGCCGCGCGACTATAACGAATTAAAAAATCAAGTATTATTGACCCGTTACGCGTCGGGCGTGTTTCGATTTTCGTTCGTGATGCAATCAGCGCCGGTAACGAGTTAACTTTTCGATGAGGAATTAAACGTTTTAATTTGCTCGCATCGAACCGTTGTTACTCTTGAAACGCGAAATGACAAGCATTGGCACCTGCAACATTTACAGAGATATCTCTTTTGCTTCTCTCTTTTTCTCTCTCACTGTATTCCCATTCGTATCTGTTCCATATAACTTATTAACAGAGATTTATTAAAGAATGTAAAAATATTACATTCTTTTAATTTTAATCAGAAATCTCAGTATTTAAGTACTCAAATTTATTTTTGTTAATATGATTTGCCTTGCGAATATTTACTTGTATATTTACCATTTTACACACATACATACACAAAGCTAAGTCCGCCAAACTCTTTAATTATAAATATATAAATTTTTCATGAAAAATTTAATTATAAACTTTTAAACTATTAGATTATTGAATTTTTGGTAGAATAAATCGACAATTAAAAAATCGTCAAATTCAACATGAATGATTATCGCACCTCTATTAATTAATATCTGAATTTTGTTGTTCAAACCGTTTAACACAAAATTCAGTAAAAAGTGGACCATTAAGCTGGACCCTACCTTTCATACCAGAAACAATACATACAGTGGCCACAAACAAAAAATAAGTACATTAAAATTTAGTGCTAATTTAGTGCTCTAAGAAACAGCTAAAATAAATTAAAAATATGTACAAAATTCGGACTGCGGTACTAAATTAGCATCTCAATAGCACTAAATTTTTAACTGGGTAAAAACTTAATTTTCGATGGTTAGGAATCCAGCTTAATAGGAGTGATTACTACAGTAGGAGTTTTGTATAAGAGACTTTGTGTCTAAAATCACATCAACGTTAATTAACAATACCACCACAACGTGAATAAATTGCGTAGACTAGCAAGAAGGGAAAATGGTGATGGAATGGCAATATAGAGAGACGGTAGCGGAAAATTCCGAAAAAAAATGCAGACGAGCGTGGTGTTATTAACGGCAGCGGCTTACGAATGTAAAACGTAAGATGTCTCCCGGTGGTTGTTCTGTCTACCGTGTATCTTGAAAGAATTCATCTTGCAGGAAACTCTGAGATTGCGACGGGGATTTTCGTTGTTAATTTAAATTAAGTTTGCTGTTTCTTTCTTGCGTTTATAAATATTTCACTATTCTATTAGTAGAATTAGTATCGATTGCACATATACATATGCGCAACGTCAAAAAAAGCAAAACATATTCTATCGAAATTTTGGACTCATCGTGATGCAATGGGTTATTTTTTGAATCTAAAGACTTGAATAAATTTTTGTAGAGATTTAATTTCTTGTTTTTATGGAGACAACAGATCGGAAATTGTTTTCTTCTGAAATTTGAAGACTTCGATCACAAATTCACCAAGAAGGTACAATGTGGAAACGAATAAAATAAAGCGTGAAATAATTTTGGGCAGTTGGAACGGTAATTCGGAAGCGCGGTAGACAACTCGTGCGCGCATACGCGGCCTGATTTAATATTATTTTCATTTCGCGAAATGAAACTTTTGACACAGCGGACCGTTTTTTTCACGCATCCCTGGACATCGCGGTGCTCGCCCGCATTGTTCCCACGTTTCACACGTCGACGAGGACCGCCACAGCGATTTCTCATGCGGTTAACGTTCGAAACATCCCCCCGCCTCCATTCATTTACATTTTACATGCTGAAAAGTTGAGGCGACGTAGCGCATGCGAGATGGAACTTAAGCCCTGGTACTGCTGCCCTGTTTATATTAAAACATGCGAAAACGTTCGAGCGTGCAACATAGACGAGATTATGAGACGTGGACACGCTTAAAATTCAATGTGCTTTTACGCCGATGTTAGATATAATATCGCGGATACTCGGAAAAATTTGCTTAAAATATACTCTCGTGATTCAATGCACTTGAAACTTTTATAAAATGTCTTTATTTCAAGGCTAAACCTGAAGTATTTTATTCATTGAAAAAAAATATATATTCTACACAAACACATTTTACACTTAAAATTTTTAAATATTATTTTGAATTAATCATTTATTTAGAAAAATCTACATAGAAGTACTTTACTATTTGGAAAAATCTATATAGAAGTAATTTTTCGAAGTGCATTACGTACAGGATACAGGATCACTTTTTTAACGTTTCTATTTTTTAAAACCAGAGCAATTTTATTTGACCGTTACTTTATTTATCCCTAATAATGATAGAAATATACAGTTTCTTTGTGTCTATAAATAAATATAGAAAATATTGATTTTTGTATTGCATTAGTAATGCATATGAATAAATTGCACGTGTTCGAAAATTAAAATCATAGAAACTTTAACTTTTGAACACATACACACACACAAAGGGATGTAATAGATTCCTGGCATGAGTACGTATGGGACGAAAATGGATAACGTCGCTGAAGGTAGATGATCAGGCAGGAGGCAGCAAGAAGTACCATCGATTCGGCGCACAGTGCATCCGTGTAATCCAGGCTATCCGCAAGTCGGCTTTTTATTGCCGAGAGGACTAATTTATCTCTCGAAACCCCACCGGCGTTTCATACATAAATCCTACTGACCCTCCTCCGCGCCATCGATTGCGCAGTGTTGGCTCGCATGTGCGATGTCTACCTGAAAAGTGACATATCCAACTTGGATAGCTAGGAATTGACCTTCTTTGTATCGAAGAGCGCGATCTATCAGACTTTTTTCCGATTCTAACAATTGGGATAATCTCTGCTATGAACGTGGTACTAAAATGAAACTATTATTCTTTTTACGTGACGATTGTAATTAGTATCTATACATCAATGCCGAAAATATAAATTTATTCTACCTCTTTATTTAACATTCAAGCAACGGAAAAGCTTGCATTTATTCCAATGAAATAAGGAATTATTATGATTGCCGTGGAAACTTCAAGTCGCTTGAGATAAATTCAACTAATTATTATTTATGCCGGACGTTTATTCGTCGAGTGGGGCTAACGTGATGAGTCAAAAAATTACATTATACTTGTGACGAAATTTCACGCATTTCCACGCTCTAGCCATCGTATCCATCCAGTTGCAACAACTGGTTAGCTGGCCACACTGTGCAACATCCGCCTCGATTCCGGTTCGTGACGATGGCATTGGCGGATGCATTAAATCCGACGCGGAAGTACGGGGGCTAAAACGTAACGAGGACATTAGCGGAGCGCTAGGTAGGCTTTTAAGTACTCACCCCTTCTGCTTCACTGCGGAACCAACACCTATTACTGCGCTCCTGCCACCAACGTCGGCGTCCTTTCTATCTCGCACACCGCATTGCCGTTACCTCCGTCCGATATGTATTACCTTCTAGTTAAGGCTATTGTCGTAATTGTACTTTATAGTTATCAACCTTACTTAAGAACTCCAAGAAGCGGTCTAAGAAACACTTCGTAAAACAACGAAAATTTAAATACTTTGATTCTTATCAAACTTAATTAACTATTTGCAGAATAATTGGAGGGAAGAAGAGTTATTATTTAGAGACAAATTTATTACTCTTTAAATTTTAATTTATTAGTCTTCAAAGAATATCAGATTTAAAAAAAATTTCAACATCAATTAATGTATTGTCACTTATTTTAATGAATCGAGTTAAATAACTTTAAAAATCTTAATTATATTTGACAATTTTTATATAAAACTAATGACAAAAAAGATTATTACGTACACATGTACATTATTTAATGCATTAATAATTCATATTGCTACGTTTTTTGGTTTCGTCTCTGCGTCCTGCCGGACAGCTGTTTCTGATCGATATCAAATTGTATATTACGTGAAAGCATTAATTTAAGTTAGTAGGGATATATAGACATGTTCTAATCAGGGAGCGGAAAAGGGAGGAAGGGGGTACCGCGGCGCGTGGGACTTCACATCCGGTAGATGCACGGACCGCAGGACAAGGAAAGGGGAAAATGCGTTACTAGACGCAGTGCAGCTGGCAAGGAGGAAATTTTCGACAAGCGGCTGGCCATTGCTGCCACTGCCATCGCCACCGTCATCGTCGCGGAACCGCAACCGCATATAGCAATCGCGTGCCACAACCGCGTACCGCAACTGCGTACCGCAACCGCGTACCGCAACCACAGAAAACCACAAATCGCAGTAAACCACAAAAACCGCAGGAAACCGCAAACCGCAAAAAATTGCAAACCGTAGAAAACCACAAAAAACCGCAAATCGCAGCGGTTGCGGTTAAGTAGAACGATTTTACTATTTTTCGTGATTATTTATTATGAAGTCAAAAGGGTTATGATATACAATACGAATAGCGTTTCCGATTTGACATACTTTTTAGCACGATCATTCATTTGTCTCTTATGAAATGATTGGCCGATCCATTTGATATGGTAATGATTGATGAATGTCAGAGACACCGATTATCTAACGAAGGTTGGTGCATGTAAAAAAAAAGTACGTATGTCACGCAAGAAAAACGTTGGGATAAAATATCGTTCAATATATAATTTTAGGTGATAGAGGTTTTACTTTAAAATTGTATTTTATTTCATGATTTGTTACATACTCCACATGTCAATTAAAAATATTAAATCAGAACGCTGAATAATTTTATATTTTGCAATGAAAACTTGATATTGTTTCATATAAATATTACAAAATATAACATAACATACATTTAAAAAATGTATAAACGAGAAGGGTTTTATAAGTACTAATCGAAAAATGTTTAATCGCAGAAATTTGAGATTGAGATTTTTTAGTAAAATACAATTTAAAATATAAAAATTCTTTATCTTTCTTGTAGGAAAGTAATAATAAATAAATAACTTATTCTATACGTAACAATTTAATTATATATTGCGTACTAATATATTTTTATATGTACCAAATCTAATTGATTGAAAAAAATTTCCATCTCATTCGTCTTTCTAAATCAATGTAATAGCGTCATAAGTACAACTTGCACCAACGTAGCAGCGTCAGAAATATTCTAAATCTCGCATCTGATAATGCTTGTTTCATTGGTGCTTGGGAGAAATGAAGTAACTATCTCTCTTGATAGCGCCTAACCATGTTGCTTAATTCTATGCACAAGCTTATCGTGCCCCGCTGCTACTTTTCGTCGGCGTCTTTTTTTCTCAAATTATAAAATGTAGAGAATACCGAGGAAAATCACCGCGCAGCAGCACGCTACTTCAGTCTAAGAGAGTCTCTCTCCAAGTAACTCTCACCAGTTATCTCACACAAATTACAGTTTTGCATAATGATTATTACTTTCTTCAGATGGTGGTCTTGTAACCGACCGCACAGAGTCCCGAATCTTTTCTACATTTTAAGTAATTGCTTGCTGCTTCACCCCGGGCTTGATACAATTAGCGACTGAACTATATTGCATTATTAAGAAGCACTCGGGAGATCTATCTGAATATTTAATAGTAGAATTCTTTAGAAAAAAATTTTTTATATTCATTCAAACATATAATCGAGAAAAAGATATTTATTTTATATTCTTTTTCTCTTTCAAATTGTATAAAAATTAAAATAAAACAAGGCATTCTTAATTTTATAGGCATAAAGATTGCTTTATAAATTGATCAAATTGATAAAATGAAAATAATGTATTAAAAGTAAGAAAACGTCAATCTTTCACGATTTTACGAGATAGAATGTCATGGAACTGTTCGCGAAAAGTCACCAATTTTTTGCATAAATGCACCACACCGGAAACTTGCGCGACAGCGCAAATATGTTCCTACCCCCATTGTACGTTATATCTATATTTAAGCACTGTACCGGATAACGCGCTTTCTACCATTTAAGCGAAACGTACATCCTGCACGCCGTGTAAACGGTACCATCGCGAGGGAGAGCCGAGAACATATACCGAATAGGCGGTAGCTAAATATCAGGATTCCCGTAGTAAGTAATGTAAATGTATTCGCACGATTCTGCCGCGCAGAAGCAGGATTTCAAACAGTGGGCGCAGAATACAACTGCAAATTGAAATACTCGTGGCGCCACGTGGCTATACCGTGTGCACGTCAAGTTCTGACGCGTACTAACGTTGAAGTGGACGTTAACCAGGAATTTATGTAGCCCGTCTGAGCAGATAACATAATTAATTGTGGGAATGGCAATGCGAAGCCGTAAACTAAAACAAAGCGCTTGGAACATAAAGCAGAAGATTTACCTTCTTTTTGTTTGCGCAATACGTTATCCAACAATAAGTTAAAAAAGTTCATAATTAATTTAATATTAAAACATTATTATTATTATTAATATTTTAACGAATATATTGTATCAATGTGACTAATTAATAACTTAATAATTACGCTCATTTTTCAAATCATCGTTTCCAAAATAAATTTAATTCTTTCATGTATAATTTTTAAAATATATATTTAATTTTTTTAAATATTTCTATGAGAATATAGAGAATTATTAAAAGAAATAACAAAAAATCGTCTGTTATGATTATGAAGTTAGATTAAAGCGAGGTTCATTTCATTATGTTTTGAGGAATAAGTTGAGCACTTGGTTGAGTAGTATCACTTATTCGTATGGCTTAATTGTCACGAGCATTAGATTAAACTTTACGTTATGTAACAGGCTAACTATCCAAATTCCACTTGAATCAACCGATGAGCAAATATTTATTTGCAGATATATCACGTTTCCTATCCTAGTCAGATAGTTTTATAAACATTTGTCATGAGCAATTGAAACGTGTCTGTCCAACGATATGATCGATCGATCCATTTTTCATCCGTCCAGTCCAAGCGTATCCAGAACAATTCTAGTACAAAATAGTGCCACGTAGAATAGGATTACAAATCAAGATATTAGTCGACAAAATATTAATGTCATTTTCGTGAGTGCATTTTTAAAACGAAACGATACGGTAATCGACGCAGTGGAAGACCTAATACCAGACGTTATCGTCACTTACGAAAGGAACGATAATAAAAATTTACTTTTCGCTAGTGGAAACGTTAATCAACAGAGTAGGGTTTACAACGTGGTCATAATTTTTTAATTGGGAATGCCTGTTCCATTCGAATTTTACAACTTCACCGAACTCCGTCAGGTCGGCGGCGGCGGCGGAAGCGGCGGTGACGAAGCGATCGACTGCTCCAACTCCAAATACGAACTTTTTAATTACCGCTCGTGGGAATAATGGATTCCGATAAATAATGGTAAAGCAGTTTTCGTCGTGACGGCAAACAAGAGCGGAGGAAAAAGCGGAGCGACGACAATGAACACTTACCGTGTTTACGCACAGTGAAAGGCCGACGTCGAAATAATAGATGTGTTCGAATTCAAGCGGCTTTTAAAACAATTCCAAGCACAGCCAATTGCCCGTATATCGAAATCGGTGCTTCAACGATCGATAGGCAATCTCACGATCGCTCTGCCACGCGTGTACTAAAATGCGATTCCGAAAACGGAACTTTCGATTAGTTTCCTCGTTACGCGTTTGCACTATGATTCAGCGCTTGATGAAAAAAAAAAAAGAAAAATGTTGTTCGTTCATACAAATTTATTTGAGTTGAATTCTTTCTTTTTTTTTCTTTTCATGACAAGGATTATCTTCTTTTTTAAGAACGGAAATATTTAAATAGAATTTACTAAAATTTATTTATTATATTTATTTACAAAACAAAAGTCGATGTTTCTAAACGCAAATTTATTTTTAGTCAATTAATCCATAAATTAATTACCATTTTTTAAAAAGTATGTTTTATTACAATAATAAAATTAATATGCCTTGTTTGAATGGAACGATTTATTAACTATAATTTGCAGTTACATTTCTTTCTTTGTTGTTAATGAAAACAATAGTTAATTAGACTCTAATTACATTCTAATTTGCTTAATAGAGAAATATATTAATTAAACAAATGAGCTGCTTTTTTCTTGCTCTTTTGTGTGCATATAAATTATGCAAAAATTATATTTTTTATGTAACTTAACATGTATTTTTCATTGTTTCATCATTTTTGTATTCTTATAAAAAACTTTAAAATTACTTTTTTTAAACGGCGGAATGTTTGAAATCGCGAATAGATTCGGTACTATGCTAAGATGCTAAAGAGAACGATATTAATATCATGCGTCAGAACAATATTCGTCAGAACAATATTCGTGTTAAACTTTTTTATGACTGGAAGATCCATAGCAGACCGAAGGTCCTTTTGAACGAAGATTGCAGCTTCTAGCTTTGCTTTAGTGCGATCTGCGGTGCTTAACTGTAGTTGCGCAGCTGCGATCCATTCCCACGAGGCATGAAACTTTAAAGAGGGTGGCTAGGAAGGTGGAGTGTGCAACAAAAAAAAAGGGCTCGTCGCCAGGCGGAATCCCATTTGCAAACGTATTTTTAACGAGTTCCTGCGGTAGAAAAGGTGTCCGAGGTCGTCGACGTCGACAACGTCACTGCCATCGCTGTCGTCAGTAGAACGCGAAGCAGAAGATTCCTTTAAACGAATGAGAAAAAATTCCCCTAACAAGAATCAACAAAATTTTCCGGGAATATATTTATTGACGACGTGCGGTCAATTATAAAATCTAAATTTTAATAATTACGTGAAATTAAAAA
Source organism: Solenopsis fugax (assembly GCA_003595255.1). Classification (NCBI taxonomy): domain Eukaryota; kingdom Metazoa; phylum Arthropoda; class Insecta; order Hymenoptera; family Formicidae; genus Solenopsis; species Solenopsis fugax. Next base: position 21,969 of record QKQZ01048641.1, read on the forward strand.
TTTGTCGAGATTACTGATGATGAAGTAAAACTATTCAAATGTCAGATCTCTTTAAGTAATTAGCCTGATGTAATCGTTTAAGAAAATTAAAAAATATTCATACAGCAAACATGTTCTTAATTGAAATGAGAAATTAATAATTTAAATTGAATGTCATAATTAATATTATATATTCTAAGAATTTGTTTTTAAAGTATTAATGTGATACAATTTAAAAACATTTAATATTTTATTAAATTTAGCATACTATGATAGCTTAGTTTAACATCTAATACATTAATCTTCTTTCTATTTTATGTATTTTATATTTGAGGAATTGTTTTTTCTACACAATTGTTTATTTTGTAAGTACCAATTTTATAAGTATATTTCCTTTCATTAAATTATTAGCAATGACCTCTGAGTTCATTAATTTTGAATGTTAGACTTGATTTCTTCTTCTATAAAATATTTTATAACATATTAATTAAATTCTTTAAGTATTCTGAGTATTTGAGATTAATTATTTTGTCTCTTAAAAATTTAGAGGCTAGGAAGCGTATGATTAAAATTACAAAATGGCAAAGAAATAAAAGTATGGAAATTTAGATTTTTATACTTTCACACACTTTGCATTTTACAATATAATTTAAATTAACTATATTACTTCCCTACACGAGAGAGAGAGAGAGAGGGAGAGTGCTATTTATTATGCATTTACATAAAATTACATGCCGAAAAAATAATTAAATTTGTTACTCTAAAATTAATCAAAATGTAAATTTTTTAAACTCATTGAAATTGTAAATAATGTTTCATCCTGTTTATTATAAGGAATATTTGCAGCTTTATGTATGACATGTAATTTATATTGTAGATTAGAAGAAAGAGATAGAAAATTTAAAGCAAATTTCCTAAAAATGTATTTTATCATTAATATAATAACAGCAGACAAACAATTTGTGTTTATTTACATAAAAAATATCGTCAGATATCTCTCGATAAACTTTCGTTATTCGCGCAAAAATTGATTGAAGTCGACTTCGTCGACGATAATTTTTTGAATTGTCGGCATTCGAATCTATGCGCCTTTCTTAATTGGGACACGCTCTCCTGAAAATTCCCATGCCGCGACTGATTTATAGGCAATGATAAATTTTCTAACGCGGTATCCCGCGGAACTCCCGAAAGGCATTGATGGATCAAGCAACATTACGTACCGGACTCATCAGTTCCCGCGCGCCTCGTAAAACTTTTATATTCCACAAAATGAGCGCTTGACTCGCTCCCAACCCCTCGCGTAGCTTCGTTCACTTCTCCGACCCTTGTCCCAAATAGTCCCAGCACGGTGATACGCAAGGTTTATTACGTACCACTGAATCGATCTCCATTAACCTAAATATGAAACCATATATTGCACTTTGCATGGTTTAATTAAAATTTTCGAAAATTAATCGATATGCTTAATGCCTATTGGAAACTATGCCGATTACGTGCTACGCGTTATTTTCGAGCGTTACTCGATGCCGCGGTACGCATAATTATGTTATAATTATCAAAGCACGCGGCCTCAATCGAAGTTTCAATCGAACACCGACGGGAATGTATATTTGATGCGGTGAGAGGATTTGATCACACGCTTAATCTGCAAGGAAATCATGGAAATTGTTACGTACACAGAGAAATGTTAGTTTACGTAATACGGTAAACCTCAAATCTATATAGAGGATTCGGAGCATTAATACGCTAGGCTACATGAAGCAAAGCCAAACGTCATCATTATCCATATTTGTTAGAGCTTAATCATTGTTTATTCATAATATTGCTCTTAATGACAATATTTTCCAAACAATTTTACTTTGAAGATTGGCGAGAAAAATATGAAACATTAATCTGTTAATTTCTTAAATTTTTTTAAATTTCTTAAAACGTGTCTGTTAATTTTTAAAAGTGATTTATTGCTTTATTTTATTATTATCTTAATCTATTTACGTATATATAGTTTTTGGACAAATGCGAATACTCCTAAATTAAAGAGATAAACAACTACGGAGGAATTTGTGGAAATAAATATGCGAGTAGACTTACGTATTTCCAGACACAAGAATTTTGTGAGGGACGAAAATCACTGACAGCGACGTCGTGAATCTCGGTAACGGATTTATAAACTTTATTCGTGTGTA
>QKQZ01048646.1:0-18042 GCA_003595255.1 Solenopsis fugax
CAGTTCGAAAAGATCGAACTATTTGACGTTCGATCTTAAAGTTCGAACTGTCCGAACTACTCGCCTAATGTTTCCGAGCACTAGAAAATATCGGCTACGAGAAACTACGTAATTATGGATAAAAAGTAATACGATGAAACGACGGTCGAGTGTATAAATAAAGGCGGCGTTAAGAATAAAAATAAAATGGTCTTATCAGCGAAATAATACGTACCTCTCGCAAAGTATTGCGTTCCAGCTATTCCCGGCAGTATAATTACTTACAGTCGATTTAATTCAGTACGGTGTTGCTTGAAATATTTTTATATCACAACGCTTTACGGACAAACGAGCATCAGACAGAAACTGCCTGCAAAAGGAGTTTTGTTTTTACCGCGATAATAATCCGATTGACGTAATACCGCGCGTGAGGGGACAGTCGCGCTTCTTCCTTCCTTCCTCCTCCTCCTCTTCCTCCTCCTCCTCTTTCTCTTCCTCTTCCTCTTTCTCTCTGCCTTTTTCTTTCTTCTATTTTAGCATATATTTTTCGCTAGCAAAAATGCAGCTATATGACCAAAAACTAATTCCCCGCGGTCACTTTGTGAAACATGTCAGCCATACTTTCAGATTTTCCGGTTTTTTTTTCTTTTTTCTTAAAACGTATTGTCGTTGCGCATCGGAGCGCTTCGCGTTATGAAATTTCACGATTTTCCTCCGCCGATTTTAGCCCTTGCGTCCGCGTGTCTTGATTTTCCTTAAAAGATTTTTCCACCGTGAAGAACACGGTGCAGCTACACGGACTACAATGTTACAGTAGCGTACAAATTAAAAAAAAAAAGATCGTAAAAAAAGGAACGAGAGAAGAGAAGAAAAGTAAAAAGATTCTGGCCCCAGGGTAATCTGCTTTGCGGCTTACTCTTTCTTTCTCTCTCATTCTCCCTCTTTTTCTCTCGCTTTCTCTCTCTCTCTCTCTCTCCCCAAAGTTGGCCAGCCATGTTAAAATTGCTAATATTAGTAAAACAAAAATTCCCGGTGCACGCGAATGACGGGCCGAGCTTTTTCGCCCGGTGTTCCCATTCGCCATGTTCGCCGCGTGTATTAATATACGAGCTCGAATCATGGGAGGGAATCGGGGACGTTAATCAGGAATACAAAGCCAATGTTCGGTCGTTGTTTTGCTTCTTAATCGAACGCGGATGGGGGTCACTTGCATTTGCACAATGTCCAGGAGTATGGTTTTGTCGATGAGGCAACGACCGCGGAACAGGCAGCTATGTTCGAAATTAGCATTGAAAATTCTACGGCTTTCCGCTGGCTACGCCTACGTGCCATCGCGGACGGGGTAAAGGTGTGTTATTTCGTTATAGATATAGGTTATATAAATTTACATATTATTCGCCCCGCGAAGTGATTGCAACTTTTACGAAGTATTTGTAATGGATTACACGGGCCGTGTTATGCAAAAATTACGTACGAAGTGCTAGTTTCGTGTAAATTAACTTTCAAATGCAAAGTTACATGCGGCCGACACCCAGCAATGTGCATAATACATTTTTTTTTTAATTTTATGGGTTATTTCATTGTTGTACAACACCGTCTATACGGAGCCAGCTATGTAATATAAAACCAACTTCAAAAAGTTCCTCTATTATAACGGGGATGTCTCATAAAATATTTATACATGTTAAAATTCTAATTTTTGAAAAAAAAAATATGTAATATTTTTTTCTTATTTTCTAAAATTGTTTCGCATAAGTTTTCGATTGAGAATTGCGGCTTCATAAACCTGCGCTGCCGAAAACTGTGTGCTAGTAAATCCCGTTGCCTTGCAAGAATATAACTGTAGAAACTTCCGTCATTTCTATTTTCCTCGACAGAATTCGTTATACTTTATTCATAAGAAGTGTAATAGAAGTGGGAAGGAATTCCTCTGTTATATTACATTAAAAACCAATTAACTGTGGATGTGATTATAGAGCCGAAATAAAGCATCAACTTTGAAGTTTCGTTTTTCATCGTTTAAAGCTGCCTCTAATAATTATTCAAGAGAAATATTCCAAATAATTGTATTTCATTGTTTATTTTTATCACATTACAATTTTATTATTTTTTTTAAAATAAATCGCAACGCCATTAATAAAATTTAGCGTATTTGTAACCTTGCTTCTATATTCGTAACTGTTTCTAATTCCATTGTGAGGTCTGACGTTTTAAAACGCTGAAAATAAATTAGAATCGTAAATCGGATAGAGCTGATCAGATACAAATGAAGTAGATCAGTGAGGGATGAAGAAGCTGATGAAACGAATTACAATTTCTCGACAAGCATTGGGCTCTTCTGTCTCTTAGAAAGACCAACATTTATATTTGTAATAAGTAGGATATTAGATCAATACGTGAATTAAAAAACACAAGAAATAAGAAGTGCCATTTTTCGATCCAAGATGCGGATCTTAATGCTTAATAATATTTTCAATTATTAAATACATTTTTCATATTTAAAACGCAATTTATTACGTATTTAATAATTGAAAATATTCATCAGAGCTCGAAATAATATATTAAATCAATTTGATTGTCAGATTTACTAAAGACGTTATAAACATCTTGAAATGTGAAAAACGTGCTCGTTGAATTGTCTCGAAATCATGACACCGAACTTTGCTCCTCAGTCAGTCCTCTCGTAAAACATTCCACGAAATGACTGCGAAACGATGACGAAGTCATCTAACGCAGACGTTTTAAGGGGTTAAATAAATAAGTGCGCCGACCTCCCATGATCCGGTCGAGAATAGTCTTCAGCCAGTCTTATTGCGAAAAATATTCCAGCCAGAGTTTGATCTCCCTCATTCCGTAATGGGTGTCATATCAATTCGACTACCAGAGCATGTGGTGAGATTTATCGCAATAACCAATTTATGTTTGTAATTTCGTAAACTAACGACTGAGGTTCGGAATAAAATTTAGCGTGTATAATAATATTGGAAGTATAAATTTATAATAGTCTACTCCCGCGTCGCTCGTTAAGCGGTACATATGCGAAGCAAAAGCCGGCTGTGATAATAAAACCGGCATAATAAACGCTTAACATACGCGCGTAACTGCCATAGTGGTGTAATGGTATGTCGTTTCGCTCGCGACAAGAAAAAGAACCAAATAAAAAATCAATGGACTCAGCAGAAACCGCTGCTGAAACGGGATTGACCGAAGGCTATTCTCGATCGGATGATGGAAGGTCAGCGTACTTATTTATTTAACCCCTTAAAATGTCCGCGCTATCTACTTCGTCATCGCTTCGTTGTCGTTCGTGTTTCGCGGTATGCCTCACGAGAGAAGAAAATGAGCACAGCTCGATGCCACGATTTCCAGAAAATTTAACGGTGGCCAAATTGAAGAGTTCCGAAGCGGAGAAAATTCGAAATTCTTAAAATCACCTTAAATACTTTGTTCTATATTTAAAGTGCACTTCATAAATTATGGAGATATTTTATTTTTTTACTTCGAAATTCTTCGATCAAGTATCCGCATCGTGGATTTTTCAATCTCCCGTGAAATGTTTTAAGAGCTTATATCGTGCTATTGGAAATGGAATTATGCTCAGAAGTAATCCACTTTCCGCGATATTTAAGTACAAAAAAAAAACAATCAATATATAAAAATATTTAAGGACTGCTTTTCGGTAAACTTGCTTTACGTCTGAAAATTTTGTAATAAGTTTGTCGTTCATTTTTGCCGTTTATAAATTACTTATATCAAAGGATCCTATGACCCAATTTTCTATCGTGTTTTCTTATAATATGTTCTATATTTTCATCATTACTCATAAATTTTAAATTATTTTTTAGCGTATACACAGAAAAATATCAATTTTACTGTTAAGAAAAACAATTACTTAATTACATTTTTTTCTTTTTAAATAACGATTATCTTTAACAAAGAATATTTTTTTGATAATTATTTTAAAATATATTTATCACAAATTTTTAAAAACTCATCACATACTAAAAAAAAGAATTTATACACTTTCGAAGAATATTTTAAAATTGTATAAATTATAACATAGAAGAATATTATAAAATAGAAGGAAAATCAGGGTGAGCAAATCAAATTTTCGTTTTAACTTAATATTCTTAATTGAAGTATTAAATTACTAAAATTCAGAATGTACTTTGAATAATGCTTATGACGAATTTAGAATAGATTTGCGAATATGTATAAACTTATGAAATATTTCAAATAAGTAATATTTACTTATATATAATTCAAGTATATATTTTTCGTGTGTGTACACAGAAGTGTGTTTTAAATAAATATTGTTCCAAATAAATGATGAATGTATTTGAAGAGGCATTATTATAAAAATATTCTTTGCAAAGATAATCGTTGAATGAAAAAAACTAAAAATTGAATAATCGTTTCTTAGCAGGAGAACATTTTTGTGAAAAATGTGCAAAAACTGTATGTAAAATAGAAAAGTGATTTTTCAAATTTGTCGCTTGCATTCCTAAAAGAGAACGAGATTGAAATATTTTAAGTATTATTATCGTATTTTTCCTACATATTGATTGATTGCCAACCGTGTGAATCGCGTGTGCAAATTCGGCTCGGTGATGAATTCTATACTGACAGCTTGACATTCGGCGGTTAACCGCGCATCGAGAAGTGATTGATTGAGAGCAAATTATAAAAATAGAAAATAGGAAAAAAGTATTTTGAAAGAAAACGCAAATTAAACAGACAATGCTGGAAGATATGAAATATTCAAAATGTGAATTACTTACGAGATGAGAGAGAGAGAGAGAGAGAGAGAGAGAGAGAAATATGAGATTAAATTGTATCTATTTTTTGATTCCAATGTATCCAAAAATACAAAGCTAAAACATAAGACCTTGAAAAATTGATCGGTCAACTTAATTTTTTTTTCACTCGGGCCATTTTTATTACTTTTACCGTAGGCGAGCGTGGAATATGTGATTGCATTACACGAGGAACAAACCGAGAGCACGCGGTCGTTCCTCGCGTCCCTCGTCCCGAGGAAAAGCTAGTAAAAATCAATGAACCAAAGCTGCCGGCGGCGCGGGACTAGCCCAGGGCTCTCCTCAGCCTGTTGAATGAACGAAGTAACATTGCCCGTAAGAACTGGTTTGACTGTTGGACAAACGTGTCTATATTGGCTGCTTCCCGATATCGACTGGCCGAATATGTCGGCACTGTCGGCAGTGATCACGTCGCCGCGTCGCGGACGCGGAAAAGGAAAACGAACGTCACGACGAACGGCGCGGCTTGGCGAGGCGCGGCGAGGCGGGTGGGGAAAAATGTTACGAGCTTCACGAAGCTCGCGGATCGCGAATCATTTCCGTTTTGTTTTCCATTAGAGAGGAGAAAAATCGAGAAACGCCAGAACACGGCCGGAAGGCTGTCCGTCGTCTGAGTTTTAATGGTTCGTTGCGCGCAATAACGTAAAGTGACCCGATTATACGTCGCGCGCGCACTCGGGAATTTGTCAAAAAGGGTGTCCGTCTAGACTGATATCTCTCGCGTTCGTTGTGAAATATTTGATAGCGGCAGCGTGGCGCGGCAGACAAGAAACGGCGACAGAAATCGCCTGTAGGCGACTGGTTCAGGACCTCGCCGGGTTACTTTGCGAGGTCGTCGTACTCATTTATTCATCTCCTTAAAAAACTACGCCATACTACGCGGCCGCGCGCGCACACGCCGCGCCGGGCACTCCACCTCTTGCCGCTCTCTCTCTCTCTCTCTCTCTCTTCTTTTTCTCTCGAGTTGACTCTCGTTTTATCTTCGGCGGAAAGAAAATTCGCTCCAGAATTCTGAGAAAAATTTAACGTTGAACGGGCGCGCGCGCGCACTTATTTCCTAGACGTTCTACTCAAATCCATTTCAACTTCATCGGCGTAACGCTAGCGAAAGAGAATTGATTTACACCGTGATGGTCTCTCCATCGACTTTTCCGGAGGGAGGAAGAGGAAGAGGAAGAGGAGGAGATACATAAGATATTTCGTTCCTTTTCTTTTTGCTAATCCTCAGTATTCCGCGTCTAACATAGCCATCAAGGGCTTGAAAACCCAGTACTTTATTACGTTTTATTGTTATTGCTCTGTTCACGATGTGGACCGTGTATCTCGGTAACATGCACTTTGATTTAAGAGGCAACGGAATGACGGATAACTTTTACTTCGCACGACCGAATAACTAGATTGTTATACGCTCCCCGAGCTGCTGAAGTAGCCCTTCACCAGAGGCATTCACGACACACTTTGTAGAATTTATGATTGACTGCTCCGAGAGAATGAGATACATGATGATAAGTGCGGAGTGAGCACAAGATTATCTATGCATGTATGCATAGATGTGGATACACACACGTACACAACACATGAACAGCGTTCATTGACACGGGCTTATGAATTACGCAACATCTAATACTCGTAGTATCATTAATATTAGAATTATTCTTCGAATTTACCGAATATGATATCACATTAATCATTTTAGCTCTGTGTCTCTCTCTGTCGCTCGCTCGATATATTCTAAATTTATTATCGATGCAACGGTAATATCATGACGATGGATTCGGATGTCTTGCGTTTAATAAAGTAGATTGCAGGATAATTTAATTTCTTATGTAATCCCTTATTCAATATTAATTCTTATCTCTCTATTTTGCAGTCATTATTTATTTATTTTATTGACGTGTACACCGATTAAATTAAGATAAATTAGTATTTTAATCAGAGTACAAAACTCACCAGCACACGCGTATCGAGGGAATAAAGCATGCCGTTACGACAAATGAATTTATTAATGGGATATTACAGTTGATGCAAAAGTCCTTTTGCAGAATCCAATAATTTGCCGAGAATCACTGCGGATAAGAAGTAAAGCGGCTTACTTGGAGCTCACGAGTATTTCTCCAATTATAGCGCGTGCGTGTACATAAAACGGCGCGGTTCTCGCAATCCGGAGCGTATGTAATCTGGTTAAAGCGTATTCGGAGAACTCTGTGCTGCATCTAGCTATTGTTCAGGGTAGTACATTTGGTCGACCGAAATTGTACTCATAAGCCATTTTGGAATACAGACGCGCGTCGCTTTCTCGCGGCGAATTAATACGAGCCTTGCCATTGTCTCGCGGGAATGCATTTGACGAATCTCGCAGTCTTGCCGACGAATTGTTGAAATGCAAAAATATTTTCCATGCAGACTAATCATGTAACACAGTTATTTAAAAGCTGCGTCGTGCAATTATTAAGCTGATGAACGTAAGATCACGCTGTCAGATAATTTTTGCCTATCTATTTTGCAGAAAGGCTTGACCTAGAAAGCCGGTGAATAAATTTTTAAAAAATATGGTTTGATCAAGGTACAATAACATTTTTAGTTTCTGCTTTTGAAAAGTAGTATAAAAATAACGAAAAATATGCTGATGTTCCTATTGATGTTTAATACATTTATTTTTTCCAATTTTTTTCCGAAATTATAAAAAACTACAGAAATCAACGAGGTACGCGAGTGAGAAGTTAATGACAAGGATTATTTAACCGCTGCCTGACGGTACAGATTAAGATTCCTCCACAGGAAATAAAAATTGACCTGCATACTCGCATGTTAGGATCAATGACCTTGCACCCTCCAGATGGATACAAACGCGAAGCCGTGTATTTTTAGCGAGACATCGCGACGGAAATTCGCGACATAGGCGCCGAGCGTTATAATTGCACATCTGAGATTTCCCGCATTATTATTGGCTTACGCCGCCGTTAATTATTTTACTGGTCTAGCGGAGAAAAAGTTAACAACAAAATTAAAATTGAAAAGTTTACGCGCGTATGCACAGCGCGATTTTACTCGAAACGGTGTTCCACATAAATTCTTATTTCATCGAAGTTGTTTGATGCGCGCAGTTATGCAAAAATACAAAAAATTAAAAAATTAAAAAATTAGTTATCTAGATGGATCGTGTGCAAGCGCTGCATTTAAGCTTAATTTTTATTAAACATTGCTACTTAGTAAGTCAGCTCATTTTTACACATTTTTTTAAAATATATAAAAAAGTAAATTCTTCTTTATCGATAATATATTATAAATTTAAACGATAAACAATAAGTTTAAACATTTGAGAGGAAAAACTCGATAAAAGGAAAACTCTTCTGGCGTCTTGGAATAATGGACGCCAATGTTTCGTCTGGATGTGCATTTACGTTCGAGACGAGACGGAGGCTAAATCGAGACTGTCTCGCGTGTAGTCAAAGCTCGAACTAAGTGTAGAAGCATTAGCTTTTACTGCAGCGTACTCCTAGGATTTTTGCGCCTGACACATGATATGCAAGTTCTGCTAAGCCAAAAAGACCAAAGCTGTCTTGTAAAGAGAGAGAGAGAGAGAGAGAGAGAGAGTCTCGCTTGAGGAAGTTGAGTTGGCGGTCTCTTCAGATGATGGCTAAAGTGTAGGCAAGAGAAGAAAATTAAGATCTGATCAAAATTCAAGCTAACTGATGTGTTACAGCGGCTAAGTTTCGCCGATTTAATAAGCTAACGTAGAGCGTATTCGAGCGGAGCGAGAAAAAAGAAATTACTCAAATACGTACGCGCGTGCACACGTACAATGATTCCTCTCGTGAGAAAAGGTACAGAGAGAGAGAGAGAGAGAGAGAGAAAGAGAGAGAAAATATCGAGTTGCATGGAATGTATCGTAAACGTTTCTAGCGCAAATGAGGTGTTCTGCAACATGGAAGCTCTCGACCCGCGGGCTTGATGTACAGGGATGCTGAACTATTCCGCCATTTCGATAGGTTGTTGGCAGAAATCCGAGCGGGTCTCATCATTAAGTAAGAATCCATTACCGCGTTAGTGGCACGTCAATAACGAGAGACGGCGAGGTCGCGTTAAATTATTCTCGTAACATCAAGGTGAACGAACACGGAAAGTCCTTTCCGCGCCTTTCTCTACATTATTTAAGGGGAAGGGATATTTAAAAGTATAATCATCCATATATATATATATACTGTCGGAGTACATCTTCTCGCGGAGGCTCCCCGATCATCATCGGAAAGTAAGCCTACTCATCGAGATTCTATATCGGTGCGGTATATCTTATTCCTATCTATTGTCCATTGGTTTGCTCGCGCGCATCCCATGCGGTAGGTATCTACTTCCGTCGCATATCTTTTCTATACTCAATACAATATACACGGATAGACATCCGCGTTTCTACTATTCGCCCGGATTTTCGTCTCGGATTCGCAATCTGCAGCGTGGAGCGGCAAAGAGAGACGCGCGGAAATCCGATCGTATCGATCGGCGTGCGGCGGGAAAAAAGTGATCATTGAAAAACGCTCGGGATCTCCGTATATTTGTCTCCCTTCAAATTCGGGAAATGCGATATAGTTACGGCTTCATTTTTGCCGCATGTAAAAGGGGTTGAAGCGAACTCTCATCATCCTGCCCGGTGCTGTTTCGACTATGCGAAAAAGTTTCGAACGGACGGGGCCGGGGCGCTATTTTCGGGGAAACCTCGACCGGGATAAGGCCGAAAGTACCCAATTACCGGGGAGCACAATACCTGGGAAATTTTTGCGAAGAAACTCGGAGCTTGGAGTAACTCGTTTCGAAGGCATCGCTTTCGAACGACGTCGAAAGTATCGATTCCTAAAGGCCGTTCTCCGATTCTCGCTCGGTCTGCCCTCGTGTTTCCCGCGCTCTCGATCGTACCCTACCGTTACCGTCGAAACGACGATGCTTTTATCTTGCTTCTGCCAGGAGAGGAATGTTCCGTCGTATCTCGGACGGACGGATCCGCGCTCCCCGTCCGCGCGAACGGCTATTGCGAAAAAGATGGCAGCCTTTCAGGAATTATCTCGAATTAGAATTGACGGAATAAACGGCGAATAAAAAAGAGAAAATTCGTGTGCTCGAACGGATAACGTTTTATCGTCGAGATTATTATCGAATTTGCAAACGTATCAGGAATTTTATTGAAACGCGATACGAAAAAAAAACTAGGAAATCGATGTAAAATTGTAACTGTCAATAGAGCATAAATAAACTGTATTTTTGAGCAAGGATTGAAACCGATATAACTTTGCCTGTGCGTTCAATTCCCGATACGCTATAGATGCGCGAATAAAAAGAGATTGCTTTACGCCAATTGCCGCGTTTCTGCCGCTGCAGATAAACATAGAGATTATTTTCCTCTATGTTTATGCATTTTAAACTGACCCGAATGATGCTCCGCTTTTGAGAAATATTTTGTCCTACAATGCAACGGTAATGTGCGTCGGATTAACAAGTAACTTTCCGACACATTTTATATAAGCGTCCCATTGAACTCCGACGGTATGTCACGTTTCTGCAGCGCGAATGACTGTTTTGTTACCCCTTCCGACATTTTCTTCCGTCGCGCTATTCCGCGCCGCGATAACAACATGGCGCATATCGCTATCACGCGGCGTTTAAATGATGAAAAAGTGGGAGCGGTGAAAATCGCCGGACAGGAAAATGTATCTCGCGTGTACCCATTTTTTTTTTGTCGCCGCACACCCGAAACGGCGTTATGCACCCTAGGCGGATTCCAAAAGGGAATTACGGCCTGGTCACGACAGTCGGAACTACATTTTACGCGATAACTCGATTATGTTCCACGGCTGGTGCACTCACGCACTTGGTCGGGCTGATGTGTGCGACGTGTATCGCTTTATTACGCGACGACATCTCTTTTCGACAATGCCGTTACTGATCATTACGAACGACGTGTTTCGCGCTGGAAAAACACGAGCTCGTCATCGATACTGTCACCCATTGTTGCGAAAAGGGCGGAAAAGGGGGGCAGGTTGATGATGACGTTCGCAAGAAAATCATAGATAACCGGAACGCACGAATTCTTGTCTGTTCCGCGTGTCGCACACGCGCGGCATGCAACATGCTCAGGCGTGAACCGCAATTAGATCGACACAATTGCGTCATTGCACGACGACGTGGCGCGCCGCTAGCGTAAATAATACTATATCATTATTTACATCTGTCCCTATGCGCTTCACGTGCATCGCTCCCACGTTTGCCTTCCCGCGCATTATGTGTGCCCCGCTTTATAATTAACGCTTTTCCCACTTGCGGTTATATTATGTCTGTATTTCTCCGAAATCATCGTCACATAAATCTCGCGATCACCATCTCGATTGTCATGTTAATGCTAATGCGGGGAGGAACGATATCTCTCCGCGATATACGGGGAAAAAAAATTTGTATTCTCAACTTGAGAGTTTTCCTCTTATTTTTATAGTGGTCTCTTCTGAAATAAGCACCGAATGGATTTTTCTTAACTTCAAAAGGAATTCATAAGGATAGATTAATAGCAGATGTCTGTAATTTTTATAAGGATACGTAAGTAAGATGAGATTTCATAGAATTTACTCTAGGACCGTTTCTTTTTTTCCACAAATGTGAAAGGAAATGCAATTTTCAAATATTGAACCTTATTGAAACACGCACTTTTTTCCGCCGATCATGAAGGTTAAATGTATGTACAAGCTGATGAAAATTATAAATACTGATCTTTAAAACATGCTATACGAGATAGGTTAGCCCTTTGAGTCACTTTTTATTACCGTCTCATCCATTATTTAAATATCACGATGTTTAAGGCTTTGAGCACCAAATATTACACTCCACTATGTTAAATTTTATATATATACGTGTACATACATATAATGCAAATAGTAAATGAAACATGATCTAGAACGCCATTGTTCCACAAGTTTATTACACTGAGAAAAAAAAACTGTTAACTGAACTAAATACGTTTAGTTGCATATGAATTACTTAGTTCAAATGTTAATTTATTTGAGTCAAATACACGGTAGTAATTCGAATGATCCTTTCACTTATCTCGAAATGACATTTCTTTGAATTAACAAATGTTTGCTTGACAGCCCGTGACCGCCGCATTTAGTTGAATGAACTAATATTTTTTTAAGACAACAAATTTTTTTTCTCAGTGTAGAAAGAATATATTTTTAGTTTTAGAGAAGCAAAAAAAGAATATATTCCTATCCATTATGAACATATAAATGTTAACAGAGCTCGCAAAAGTATATATAGTCCTCTTATTTCGAGAATACAATTTTTTTTCTGTGTGAAAAAAAAAATAGAAAAAAGTAGAGAAGCACACGATAATTTTTTTAATATTAGCGAGATTAATAATACTTTTACCGTGTACTTTTTTTCTTAGCATTCAGCGATAGATTATAGTTAGCAAGTTGGGCGCACACTGACATATTAAAAGTGTCAGCAGTTTTGTTAGAGGCGCGAGTTTTAATCGAATTAGCCCGCCTTTCGCGAAGAACGAACTTTTCGCGACGTGTTAGCGACGCACGCTAATAGCATTACCGGCAGACGTACGCGAAATTTGCACTCGGCCGCGGCGACGGCGACTCGTCCGTTACTTTAATTTCCAAGCACGTACGCGAAGGATGGGGAGGAGGGATGAAATTATGGGGTGGAAATATATCGCGCACGTCCATAGAAAGGGAGATCCGTCGATGTCGATCGGTTTGCTCGCTTTTTCAGGCTGGGATAAAGGAATGCGTTATTATAGAACGATTGCCTTTCGCTTCGCTTATCATCGCGCGCGTGTTTTCCCATTTCTCCGTTTCTCTTACCCAGGGACTGACGAATAAATCCGACATATCTCCAAGTGACAGGATCATTTAGATTCTAATCGAAACAGTAGAAATTAGCTTTCGTATTATCGACGTTTAGATAAAATTGGATATTTTATATCAAAATTCATATTAACGCAAATATATGTCCTGCTGACAGTTTTATGTGACAGTTTCATCAGGATAATGATGCAAAAAATAAATCGTGGTAGCGCTTATTACGGTAATGCTCAGAAACATTAGTTTTATCGAGATATGAGATAATAATCTCTGAATATTTTATCCATGTTTCAATATTTATACGAATAAAAATCTTCCATGTCAATAAATTTTCTTGACATTTTTTCCCCGAGGTTTACATTCGTCTATACGCTACACCGAATGATACATAGAATTCTCCGAAGAATACGGAAGTCGAAGAATACCGCGAAATCTTTCTAAAGAAAACTAAAAGCACACCAGAGAGCGAGCTCGAGCGAACGTAACTAACTGTGAAAGCACTATACACCAAGTGAAACAGAAGTATTTCCGTGAGTAACCATGCGGTTAAAATTCCTTTCGCACGAGTGAATTAAAATATAGTCATTGCAAAACGGCAAAGGAGCGAAGTCAGGACGAAACGAGATGACGTTCCGTCGCGCTTTTGACATTTATCCTTTTTAAAAGGGACGGGACGGTACGAATCAAAGTGACCCAGAACACCCAGAGATGGCAATTTCAGAAGGGGAAATTTTTATCTCAAATATTCGCATACGTCCCTTCCGCACACAGAAAAATATAAATAGCATGCATTTTAACTCTCTTTTTTTTTTTCTTTACATTATTGCGAATAAGACATTATGAGTGCCGTGTACTCCGAGGGTCAAGCAAATAGTGAAAACTGAGGGAATATTAGACTACGTCAATGAGATGATATATTACGTTTCTCCGCGTTTCTCGGCAAGTTCCTTCGAGGAAATTCTGACGCTGCTTCTATCGCTCGGTCTGCTTTTCGGATCGAGGGTTCGCATTATCCTCGCTCAATTTCCCCTCGTTTTATGTAGCAGCGTGTCTCTTTATCCTCCACCCACGGCCGGGGTTTTTTATCCTTATCCAGCAAGGTGTGCAATAGTCGGTGAATTCGGTGTAGCCCGAGCTGAGAGCGAAGGTATAAAGACGATAAATGAAGGAGCTTTCAAAGAAAACCGGAAACTACTTCAAAAAACGAAATAAGTGTCGACCAAGTTACTGTAGAGACTCCCTCGAGAAGGACGCCTCGCGGCGATCGATTTTTGAAAATTCTGTCGTATGACGTGAAACGAAGGGGTAAAAAGGGGTTTCATTTTTCTGCGTCTCCCGCGCGATAGGGAGGTTAAGTGGAAGATAGAAGAAAATGTGAGTTCGATATGCGCTTTAAAGGATACGTATCCTTTAAAAACACACTCGAAACTCGATTTCTCCCGTCCCGTCGCCGTCGTTTTAAAGACTCGTAATTAAAAATGTGATCAATGTTCCGATAGTCTCCAACTAAAATATCGTCGATTCTGAATCTTACAAGGGGAAGGAAGTTATACCTATATTACCTATCCATTTTCTGCCAATTCCAAGACATCCTCTATACGCGCGTCCACAAGAACGAGATGCTCCGAAGAGAACGAATAAAGGAACTTCTGAAGAGATTCAGGAGCTCGAGGACTTTAAAACGTGAAATAAAAGTCGTTAGAAGTTACTGGGTCACAGCGAAAACTTTTGAAGTGAGCAATTTCGAAAATTTTGTAGGCGAGCCAGCGCGAGCGAGCCAATATCAACAAAAGAAGGAAGAAACTCGCGTAATTGGCAAGAATTCCTTATGATTACACATCTTTCTTATATTTCTACCGTCTATCTTGGTAAAGTACAGAAAGCTTGATGTGCAACCGAGAAGGATATTACGAAAGAAAATAGCGTCTTAAAATTCCGTAGGCAAATCGGAAACTGCACTAAAATTTGTAGGCAGGTTCAAAATTGTTGCGGAGGATGAAAACTAGAAGCCAGCGATTTCCAGAACTCCGTGGCTGGACGGAGAGCCGAACAAAGTGGCGAAAGAGCTAGTATCGGAAGGTCTTTTTCTTCTTTCTTCTTTCCGTCTAAGGAATCTCATATAAGTACTAAGAGTCTTTTCGAAGGATATATATATCGTGCACCCACTCGCGGAATCTATCCATTTCTCGCCATGTTTTGTCGAACGGAATTATTCTTGCCCGATTTGAGGCATTTGTCTTTTCTTACTTACGGCGCAATTTTCTCTTTCCTCGTATATTTGTTTGAAGAATTGAGAATCTTCGTGCGCGCGAGCGAAAACGATAAATAAAAGCGGCGGAGCGGAAAAAAAAAAGCTCAAACTCCTTCAAGCTCGAGCCGAGCTTCTCGGCGAACTCGACGTTTCTAATGAGAAGCAACGCGCGCGAGTGCTACGAAAGTAGGAGCGAAGGCCGACCGTCCCTTTTCGCGCTTTCGTGCAGCGTAATGTAAAAAGACATTTCAGAAAGACGGCGCATAGATAAGGTAGACAGAAAGATATATTTCGCGAAATATTACCGGTTGAAATATTCGCTCTCATACGCTGCGCTTTTCAGATCGAGAGGATACATTATTCTCAATCGATTTCCTTTCGCTTTACTTTGCAGCGTGTCCCTTTGACTTCCCCTTGACATTTTCTGCCTTCTTCCTCGTCTCTTTAGCAGTACGTGCGGCAGAGCTGATTTCCAGCCGAAGAAAAAGAAAAGATAAGAGGCGGGAGGGGTGAAAGTAAGTTGAGCTTTTCAAAGGAAACCAGAAACTGTGTTGGAAATAAAATGAAAGTTACTGCACTGGGAGTACTACGAGAACTCTTCCGGAGACCTTCTGACGTGAGCGGTTTTGCGAATTTCGTGATTAAGAGCAACAAGAAGGACAAACTGGATGTAAAACAGGGACGGCGAGAGTTACGAACACAGAGCGAAGACGCGAAAAGATAATATCGATATCCGCGTTACATAATAGCATCGAAAGAGAAGTAGCATTAACGATAAATATTGAAAGATGTAAGAATTTATTGCTCGGCATTTTAAGTCTTTTACGTTTCCTCAAATCTGCATGAATATTTATCACGCATATTTTACCATGTACATCTTTGTACATATGTCCACCAATTTTTTCGCTAACGAGATTTCTGAGGCATCCCAACAATTTTATCGCTCTTAATTTACCTCATATGATATACGCGATAAAAAGTCTTGAAAATGTAATAATCGCGATAACAGACTGAAACAAGAGTCACGGCGCGAAAGAATCTGTACCGTGGACACGATTCCTGAAATCTACAGACCGTTACAGACGATAAGGACGATAATAGTCGTGGTAGAAACAACGAGCGACGAACGACGAGGTAACAAAGAAAATGCTGGTTGTTTCTTTTTGATGCTGGTGCCCAGGGGGTCGTAAGAATAACGCAAGTTAGAGGAATTATGTTTTCCTTTTGTCCGGGACGTGGACAAAGGCTCGCCGAGGAAAATGGCAGACTCGCCGAGAGAAAGAATTCTTTCGTATGACGAGGGTGGAATAAAGGCTGAAAAAAAAAAAGGAATGGAATGTCGCTAATTTTAGCATGTAATGTAATCGCATTACGTTACGTGTAAATTCAGGCGAACTATGTCAAAATATAATTTTATTTAAACAATTTAGTATTTTTTTTTCTTTTCGTTAAGTCTTCATAGATTTTTAAATAAATTTAAAACATGTGCAAATTTGCAGTTTTGTACTACGCACGTATGCACACGGATTTATGCTTTCATCATTTTTTGGCAAATTCAAAAATCTTTAGGGCACAAACACGCGCAGTTTATTTTTTCATAGAAACATGATGAAATCCGCACTAAACCACGCGAATGCATGAGATACACCCAAAGGTTAACGCAAACGTCAATATTGAAATTTCTCTTGAAGGTTTATTAAAAGATATCTCTTCGCTGTACAATTATCGACTGACTATCAACCATGATAAAACTCGAGCAACATAGTAAAGCGGAAAATAAAACGAGAGGAACGTACCATGGCGATCCGTAGCATTGTTGTTTAGTGCACGGAGAATAATGTCATCACGGTAACCGACATTTTCTCCATGAATGCGAGACCGAGTAAAATTATGCTGCAGAATACCTCAAAACATTTTGAATGAGAACAATAACCGACTTCATTTAAATTTTATTCTCATTTTCTATAAGTTTTGGAGTGTGCATTATTTTTATTTAACCATATTGTCGGCCCCTATTTAGTTTTCATACAAATTAATGTAATCAAATTATGAAAGGCAGTGCTTGAATAAGCAAGGCATATCATTATTTTTCATATTTTACTACCATATTAATTTTAAAGAATAAACATATCATTATTTTTCATATTTCACTACCATATTAATATAATTTAAAAAAATCAACATTCAAAACTTTCATCGCGAAATATATTGTATAATCGACAATATATTGTTGTTATACTTACGTATTATAAATAGCAAATGCCAAAAATTCGACTGGCCGGTAATTCATTTGTATTATTTATTTTTCATATTCATTTTTATTGTTCATTACAAACCGGCAAGTTTGTTAATTTGTACACCGAGAAAAAAAGTTGTTAAAATGAACAAAATTTTTTAACTTGATTAAATCTCTTCAGCACTCAAGCATTTATGTATTTAACTCATAATTCATAAAATATTTGAACTTTAATTTAAGCAACTATATATTTTACTTAAATGCACAAATACTTGAATTGAAGAAACTTAAAGTTGAAAAATGTAGCCAAGTTAACAACTTTTTTTTCCTCAGCGTAATTATCAGAGAAACTACAGTTTCACATTAAGTATATATATTTTTTATTTTATACTTTATCAAAGTGAGCGCTTTATATAAAGAGCTCACTTTGATAAAGTAATGAAGCGAAATTTGGAGCTGATTGGATCTCGACTGAGTCGAGAGATGTTATGAAAGAACATTGCGTGAGGTGGAAGCGTGGAGATATCTTTGGGTATGTTAAGTTCACCGCGACTCGAGCGCGCTCAATGATAACACACTCGTCCGCACAATCGTTTCCTCCTCCAGCGTCGTCGCGACGTTGATCGACCGTCGTCGTACGAGAGAGAGAGCACTTGGTCGCTCCTCCTCGGGGTTCTCAAGGTCGATGACATTACGCCCCTTTTAATTGCCGACGCATGCGCGGCGAACCCGCGCGATTTAATGCTCTGGGCGTGAGCAGTCACGCATTTCACGCGGACGAAATAGCCTCTTGAATTAAGCAGCGCGGACCCAGGGGCATCTAGAACGAGTTTACCGGGGCTCATGCATACGTTTACGCGGTCACCCCGATTCAGGATCACCACCGCCTCCCGCCGCGTCACCGCT
>QKQZ01048660.1:250-12627 GCA_003595255.1 Solenopsis fugax
TCTCTCGCGTATAAACTCTGTTAAAAAAAAAAAAAAAAATGAAATCGCACGCTGCGAACCGGGATGCGCGGATAATGAAAGGTTAATAACCTTCGTTGGAAGGGCAATTGATTTTGCGTAGTCAAGTGTGATCTTGTTTAACATTGGTTTCCAATTCTTTGCGCGGATAACACTTAACGAAAATAAGAGCAAATCTTAGCTCTCGACATTCAAGTATAAATGATGCTATATTTAAAGTGTGGACTTTCCTCCATTTTCCTTATTTTCCTCATGTTTTATGAAAATCTTTTTACATAAATATTTTGATCGCAAATATTTTGCCCTTTTGTAAAAGTTTCGAGAATATAATATTTTTAAAAACTTGGTAATTTACTTATCTCCACGTGAAATACGTGTATCTTAAGTTTGTTGAACGAAAACGCTGTGAGCGGGGTAAATTTCGGTAGAAGAAATAATCGCATTATATAGGTACTCTACCGCACATGCTCTCTAATAGAACGATCGTTAGTGGGCGCATTAGCGATCGGGGCGACCGTAAATTCGAAGGACCGTGTCGCGAACAATGGCGAAACAATTTCGTAACAAACTGCAGGCGGAGGTTCCGAGAGTTGGTATGCCAAACTCTCGTAATAGCAGTGGGAGCTAACAGCGACAAAACGCATTCCAATTGATATATGATGCATTGCGTATCTAACTTGTTAGAATTATCTTCCTTTCCCTGTAATCTCGACATCCTATTTGCAAATTAAGACATAAATTAGAGGTATCTCAACTATAGAAATTTCGAAACAAAAACATCTAATGACGAAATTTACTACCTTTTTTTACTGTACATTTATAGATAATAGTAAACAAGAAACTTTTTTTATTATATAAAAAAAACCTTAATCATAAAGAATTAAAGTAATAACAAAAATTAATATAGATAGATCAGTAAAAATAAAATAATAAATCATAAAATGTGACAAACAATGCATTTACACAACAGATGTTTTGTATTCTTTTTTTCTTTCTAAAAAAAGCTCTAAAGAAAATTTGCTCGTGTATTAAGAGATCTATAGTATCATATTGGTGAAATATAGGATTATCCTCAAAAATTTCAGAACGAAACATTGCGAGCAGCGAATGACACATCGCGTCGTGTAGTAATGCGCGTTCCCCCCTGTTTGCGAAAATACCCTGTGACAGGCGAGAAAAAATGAAGCAGAGGATCAACGGCTATTGCAAGGAACATTGGTTGGGGTAGCATTAATAATTCGCTCACCATGTCTGCTCCTTGCTCGTTCGAATAGACGTTAATCCCGGGGAAATTTTCCCGACAAATTACGTTCGCCAAAACGAGGAGAAGTTCGATTCTACGAGGAATCTCGAAGAGAAATTACACGTTTTCAAGAACCACCGCAGAAATTAAATCTTTTCTCACAGACTTTCATCGGTCGATCTAATTTCGCGTGAAAAGGTAGAGGAAAGCGCGCACACACACAGGCGGGAAAAAGAAAGTCACGGAGAGTTCAGGGATCAATTCGGGAGCGAAGATAATTACGGACAATTATCGTTATGTAACGTGCGCAAAAAGTGAATGTCGATGACCACAGTTGCATTTTCTTAAAGAAATATCGTGAAAACGTAAGATTTGGCATTGTATTAAATTTCGAGTTCTCCGCAAAATAACATTTCTTGTGTCTTATTGTTATTATCATCCCGCCCAGTTTTGTCTCAAATTTCTAAAATTCTTCTTAATGCTGTGCTTTGTATTACTATCGTCGCTCGCAATTTGCAAACAATACACAATTATGGCGGCCAAGCCATGAATACAACGTAAATACGAAAAATTATGAAAAATCAATTCATAGCGCAGAAGAGAATTCATAGAACGTGCTCTTTTTCGGAAATAAATTTTCCAAGCGTTTACTAGATGGTATTTTTATCGTGAATAAGGGACTGAAGTTGCGATCGATGCACCATTTCCATCAATTATTTGAACGATTATTATTATAAATTTAAATGTTCTGTAAAAACATTCTACTCGGCGTAAAATAAAAATTTATTTGTTTCAAATGTAACAGTGCACTCATAGGTGCACGGATAAATTGGTCCGCAAATTATTTCACGTCAATAAACGCACCATGGGAGCACTATGAGATTATTTTTTCTTTATATTAAGAATCGAGATAAGAGATGCAATTATCCATTAGCGCGAGTTATCTCGATAACAATGATACAGTTATTTTTTCTCATAACGCTTTCACAGTAAAATGTGATTTTCAGTTATATTGTGAAAAACTGCAAAGTCATCCCGGTGTACGATGATTTTTGAGATAACAATGTTATTTCATAGCACTGAAAAATCTTTCCTTCATCATATATATATGCATTTATATATTTTTCGACATTTCAACCCATACACACGTATAAATAACACATAATAGAAATATATGAGGTACTATAATAATTCTAGAAAGAGAGAAAAAAGAGAGAGAGAAAAATATAGGAAGAGAAAGAAAGAAGAGAATAAAATTTTAACCATATAAAATCTTCAAGCATGTACGACTTCTTTATCATGAAAATAATAATTTCATAAATTATTTTCACATATTTGTTCATTTGAGGTCTTAATTATCTGCAAAATTTTTAATATAAATTTATCAGAAAATCTTATTCTTATTCTAATTCTTATTTATATGGAACTTAATTGCGTCAGTATACGTGACAAGATTAACGTAATAACGGTCAACGTGAAGCCTGGGAATTAGGACAAAGTTACAACGTTGTTACGTAATTTATTAATCTATTAAACGCGATTTATTGCCCTGTGATTTCAACCTCACAAAATAATGACAAAGTAATAAAATACGGTACAATTTTCTACGACGTGGATGTAACGGTGGGCAGTTGCTTCGCGAAAACAATAACTCGTTTTATGTTCTTTATTGCTATCAAACTTTACGAGAGTAGATGGAAAGTGATGAAAAAGAGAAGTAAAATAGCGGAAAGGGTGAAAATATGATTCGTTCGCGGCGGAAATCCGAGAAACGTTGTAAGCAAAGATAAGAAAAGGAGCATCGTGAATACTAAGAATATTTTTTTTTGCTATGCTCAGAAATATCTTTTTCCATATTGTCTCTTTCTCCGTCTCTTTTCTCTGAGGTTGCAACAGTATCGAACAAAAACTCCAAATAGGATAGTTTCGTAAAATAAAATTAAAAAAATTAAATTCAAAACAGCTTTATATAAAATTGAAATTAAATTTTGTCACGGAAACGTGATCGCCACTTTTTACAATTGTATTTAAGAAGAACTCTGTGTATATCAATCCACCTCACGTTTTATGAATAAAGAATAGTCCAATTCGCGTGAAATCTCATTGAAACGCGGAATTATCGATTTTCGCGATATGCGAGAGATAATAATTGCAAATGAAAATCCGGAAGAAGGCGAGACACCGAAAATTGCGTGGAAGTTCGGAAAAAGTTCCGCGTTCGTCAATTGATTGGGAAACCACTACCTTGCACGATTTTACTCGAGGATTCGCACTGACTTAGTCTCCGCACGCTTGCTCAAAATGGAGAGGTTTGATCCGTTTTAACTCCTTACTTTAATGCTCGCCAACTTTGTCTCCCCCAACGCTCTATCGCCTCATCGCCTTTCTCTATCCGGATTTCGGAATCGACCGCGCGCACTTCTAAGACGGTGGAAGTACGGACGATAAAAAGTCAAGTTGCGAACGGGAACCTATAAAAATAGCGACCGAAATGTTTCTCCAAAGGGTTGGATGCCGATTCGTGCCTGAGACTCCGCAACAGTCTACTACGAGGTCGGAATAATTAAAAAGGAGAAGTGCTTCGCCGCAAAAACTTTCGAATTACCGTGCGGTCGCTTCCGTGAAATAATGATCTTGAAAGAGACTTTGATTTACGAAGCAGCAATCGCTCTGAGAATTGCATGTATCTCGGATGAATATGAAATTAATAAAAATCCGGAAACAATAAAATTTATGACGCGTAAAAGATAAATTTAACAAGATTTAATGCTTACTTAATGTATACTGAGATTGAATTCTTATTTAATGTAACAGAGACTCACGTACTACACATATCAAAATATTTTTCACATAATGATATTTATGGTATCATAACGAAACTTTTAAGTTTCGTTTAAAAAGCTGCATTTTGTTTTCTTGTATACCTTTATATCTTTGCTAATCGAAAACATGAAAGAATTTTTATTTGTTTGCTATATCACGATAGTGATCAACATTAATTTTGATACTCATAATTTTGACAAAATTAACGTTTCGTATATTTAGACCCTGCAATTATGCATGCACGAACGTTTACGTTAAGTCGCGTTGTAATTTAATCATCGTTATCCAACGCGTTTATCCGGCCATTACACAATCGAATTATGTTCGTCGATAATCGGTTCGCCGGTCAACCGCCGACACGGAGAAAGGCTACCGGAGCAAATCTGGGTGTAACACGGTGCATGCACATTTAAATGCCGCACAGTAAATTCAGCGCGGCACAGTCACGATTAGCTGGTTCATCCGTCGTCTCTCCCTACGTTATCTTATCGCTCGCGTGACAAATTTATTCACACTTCCAGTTCTGCGTCCACAAGGTGTCCTGGAAACCTTGATCTATAATGACGATCCTTTCACTACTTCGCAATACATTTTTCGTTACCAACGTATCGAAAGTTATAAACAATAGCTTTCAAATCGTCAGTGAATAATAATGGCTTCTCGCGAATTAGGCTTTTGATGCATAATTAGGATAACAATAATGTATTTCAATTTACTTCTAGTTTTTTTTTAAATTTCAGTTTAAATAGTTTAATTGTCAAAATATAATATCCTTAAATATCAAATAAAAAAATCACAACAAAACTAAAAAAATATTTATTTTCATATTTGCGTACAATTTCTTAAAATATGAAATATTATTAAATATATCATACATTCGAGGATTTTGGGGCAGCATGAGAGTGATCAAGTTACGTATTAAGTGCATTGGGAAATCGAAATCTGACTAGAATATGAGAAATATTTAAAAGTTACGAGGAAAGAAATTACTGTAAAAATTTATAGGCCAACGGTTGAGCTCAACGAAGTGGAAATCAAGCTAAGGCGTGAAATGTAAAATAAAATAACGACCGGGAGCAACAAATAAATAGGCCTCCTTGTGGACGCGAAAGTTCCTCTGAATTTGAAGTAGATATAAAATCGAATAACAAATATATTATATTAGAGAGTACGTTATCATACTTGTAATAAGCAGTCAAGTGTGATAAGAAAATCCACCTATATATAACAGATAAGAAAAGACATTCACCAAATAAAAGTTTTTCCTATAATTATAATTTGTGACGTTATAATTGCCAATTCGTTCAAACCTTTTTTCTCAATATGCACGTATTTAAAAAAAAAGGCAGAGATATAAAATTAGATTTACTTTAACTTTTTTTAGTTTACAGCTACTAATTTCCATGCGTTTCACATTCACCACGCTTCCCAATGCGCATGCTAATTTTCGAATTCGTTAAATCTACCCACCGCAAAATGGGGTTTCCACTCCCAATCGGGAATTTAAAGTTCATTCGGTATACAATTGCCGTAATAAATTTGAATCGTCCTCTTTTTAGATTGCGAGCAACAATGTTAACGCAAAGGCGATAACGTCAAAATGAATGAGCGTCGCAGTAAGTAATGGCGGGAAAATGCAGTCGTTGCTGAAAGTGCCGAGTCAGTATATTTCAATATCGCTCTTGATCAAACGACTTATATCGATCGAATCGAAATCGACAACCGCGATCGTGACTTTCTATTCATCGAACGTTCTATAGACGTGGTTTTTATACGATTAAATGCAACGATAAACGGACTGCAGTCGGCAGCGGATTTGACACTCATAACACACCTGTGCGTTCACCAGGCGCGGCGGAAAACAGTAGAACGAAATAAACATCTCGATCTTTTGCAACCGAAGCACGCGACTCTTGTCTCCTGGCACGAAGCGAAATCGATCGAGTACGATTTCTTCTCATTTTTCTTGCTTTCTCATTTATTTGAATAATTTCATGTTTCGTATCCACCTTGTACAATTAAATGGATAAATAATTATATGACTGAGCTGCCAGTGTACTTTACAGATTTAGCATAAAATTTTGCAAGAGACGATATCTTTTTCAATCAAATGACTTTTGGATTTTACGATTTCATAAACATGTAAATTTAAAAAAAAATTTTTTTTTAATTTTCTTTATTTATAAATCGTAACATTTTTGAAAATTTTAGGCAAATAGTTTGTTCGACTTAGAAAATCATTTCATGAACAGAAAAGGAATCTTTTTCGATATTTGATAGTAAATTCATATCTGCTTCGAATAAATGACGAAATCTACTTTCAATTCCCAGTTTTATTAATCCACTCCCGGCAGGCCGTAAAACACTCTACCTCTAAACATCGTCGAGATTAAATTCTCCTTGGGCGCCTGCGGGCGTCACATAATTCAGCAATCAAGTAAATACTCGAACGCGAAATATCGTCAGATTTCAGACATCTTTGCTTCTTATAGGGGAGAGCAAAATCTAAATCGACTAACATGATTGCATTTTTTCTCAACCGAATTTCAATTCCTTCGCGATGTATAAATGTGCAACGTGACGACAAAAAATATTATGCTCACATACAATAAATGCTTTGTTATTGCTACACAAATACTTTTTGAACCAATCTAAATGCTAATAGATATACCATGATTGCAATAAGGAATATGAAAATGGTAATAATGAACGGCTGGGGCATGTGACAGCTGTTACATTTTTATAAAATAAAAACAAAGTTTTTTTTTTAAATAAACTTTGCAATCATTTTTTAATAAAATATCAGGCTTGAAAAGATATATTTTAAAATAAGTTCTCGTGTTATTTCGTATATTACTGGTATGTAATCTATTTCAAATTCTTCATTGCGGTTTATCAACAATAAATTGGGACAAAATAAAAAATAAATGTAAGTATGACATAATTCTTTTCGAACATGCAATAGAGAGAGCATAATTTCAAGAATGCCTTTAGAAATTGCAAAAAACATTAAGACAATTTTAAAATATAACAGAAAAATATATGTGGAATTTATTGAACGTATCGATCGGATCGGATCACATTCGCTCCCAGCTTGATCGTTATGCGACATGTAACGCGGCGACGAAGTGCATCTTCTTGCACTCAACGGCACGATTCGTGACTGGCGTTCACGACGTCGTGGATCATCCTTTATGACGATGATTCACGTTCCGAGTTCGCGAGAGATAGAGACGCGGCAACAACGATCGCCATTCACCGGTCGACAGCCTCACGTGTGACTTATCGATCAGTCTGCACGGCAATCCTATCGGCAAACCTAGCCTTCGGCCTCACTGTTGAAATACATTTAATTAACCTGATATACCTTTAACAGACGCGTGCGTGCCGGGAATACATGTCAATTGCGTAACAAAGTATCGTTGCGTATTCGTATATCGCATGTCAAAAGTATCAACGGTATCGAAATACGATCGCATATTTCAGTAACATAATCAAAGATTGAGAAAGCTATTTTTTCAATTATGCTCGCGTGAGAAAGTTATTTTTTCAATTATATGCTCAATGTTATGAGACAGTCTCAACTTTGTGCTATAAATGAAAGATTGAAAGGCCATTTCTTACGACGATTAATTAACACAATAACTGTTTCATACTTTTCACGAATAACTTCCGTTGTAACACGTCAACGTCACGAAATATTCTTAAATGCGGCCACAAACTACATGTAATCGCACAGACACGGATCTGTTGCGCCTCGTGGTAAATAGGTAGCGCAAATTACCCGAGTTATTAAATTAATTAACTGCGTTCAATTAATACCGTAAGATCGAACGGAAACATTATGTACTACACGAATCAATTATTTCCATCTGGCTTTCATCAACTCTACATTCGTACTTCTACATTTATATTAATTCATAATTTAAATTCTATCTTCGTGTTAATTTGATATCTATTATTACAACAGATCTGGGTTGCGTTCGGAAACATCGCCCGAATGCTGTCTTAATTTATCTTTGTTTAACATTCAGGATAAAATGATACACGGGACACTTGAGTGATGTATGTGTTCCGAATGTAGCTCCAATAAACAAAATTGAGAATATGATGTGAGATGCTTGCGTTTTAAATTTATTATAGACAATGCGTCGTAATAATCTTGTGTCGTGTAATAACGCGAATCTTTACGCGATAATTAATGTCTTCTCCGATATATTTTAGATATTTGTTTATGTTAAAATGCAAAAATTTATCATCAACATTCAATTCAACTTAATATTTGTAAATATTACGAATAATAAAAATCATTTCCCATAATTTGGGAAATTTTTAAAAATTTATTAATAAATTATGAATGAGTTTTTAACATGAATTTGTATTTAAAAAATCAATAAAGTTAATATAATGTACTAAGCATCAAAACGAATATATTAAAAAAGCCCTCATCTCATGCTACTGTTGCAATAAAACTTCCGTGAGATATGCTAGATAATAGAAAATTCTAAATCTAATCCACCTGATCTAATCCACCAAACTATTAACTCCTCCAATCTATGTGTCTTAAACTTCAGTCTAATACTTAAAAGCTATCCTCGACTATAGCAATCACGCAAGCTATCGTCATAGTAGAATGCGAAACTGCCGTTGACATAATCGAGGATTACTTCCGGCGAGGTAATCATCCTCCGCGCGTTTCCTCACAGGAATAGACATTGAGTATCGGTTGTGCGGAGAGATCGTGTGTGTTGCTTGAAAGGGTAAATAAATCCGTAATGGATATCGTGGGAAACGTAAACTCACAAATATGTTCGTGTAGGCGCGGACTTGCCAACGCGTTCGCGCCGGATTGCCGATGCACGAGTGCACATGTGCATGAGAGCGAATGCCGGAGTATACGTCCGAGACAGACACGCGGTAATGACTCTCCATATACTCATTCGTAAAACATAGTATTCGCACCGTGTCATGCACCGTCATTCATGAATTCCAAAGAAAGAGTAAGTAGTTGTAATTTTCGTCATTTTTAGTTTAGCTCAGGTGCACAGACTTTTGATTCTTCTACTCTTCAACGGAAAGCTCTTTGAATATTCTTTGTCTGTATATTGGGTTGGAACAAGGGTTCGTACCGTTTCTTAAATTCAAAGGCCATGTTTATTTATACATGGATTCAATCACATATGCCGCTACGAACTTTTGTTCCAAATCAATATTTAGAAAAATTATATATTTTGACTCCTAAGAATGGAAAAATCAAAACGTAGAATAAATTATTCATAAACTACTGAATATCATTCACAGTAAAAAAATTTCTATCTAAAAATGGTGAATAATAGAATAAATATTTTTTAATGGAATATGATATATCTACATTTGGTTAAAATATATTAATAATTATAAATCACACACAAATTATATTATTGTGGATAATTTATGACACGTATAGATTATAAAGTAATAAAAACAATTTTTTTTTACTTTTATTTATCTAATTGTTTTGTTGAAATTCAAAAAAGCACAAATTTTAATGAAACTGAACTCAACTACCATAAATTTAATTAATTAATGACGATAAATGCAATATTATAGAAAATGTTGCCATCGGAAATGCAATTCTGAAATCTCCTGTTTAAAAATTCACTACGTAATATTTAAACGTTCAATAATGTATACTTGGCAAAGCGGCTGACAATACCGCCGATAATTAGTATACAAATCACGATAAATGCTTGTTTCCGAACGCATATCGATTATGAAAATTGTGCTCCAATTATAACGCGTATCTATGCTCGAAACGATAAATTATTTAACAGCAAGTTGTAATCAATAAATTGATATATTAATGCAATTACGTTTTGCATATTAGAAGATAAAACGAAAATGACAAAAAGAGTATAACAGGGAGAGGGAGTGAAAAGCTAACAAAATCCCACATAGGAATCTTGTCATTTGTTTGAGCCATGTTATTGAAATTGTAATTAAAGCCGGAAATCTCATGGCCTTTCAGCGCAGTCGTACAATTAATGTTTTCCCGGTTTCAGTGGCGCTCGGTTAGATTTTATTTAATTATATCCGTTCCCCTTTTCTCGTGTACTCGTCGCAACGATTTTCTACCCTTTCGTAAGGTCGCGTCGAGATCGACCTCTGTCCCCCGCCCTTACTTTTCTCCTTCGCGAATAAAACCGTGAAATTAAGAACGCAGATTTTCATTAAGAGCCCCGCAGGAGAGGTGATTAAAGGATTGCTTTCGTTTTTTGCGGTTTCATTCGTATTCATGCTTCGCAAATGCGCATGCTCTCGACTCCGCACTCAAGCCGCGTCGGCCGTTAAACGCTCGTTACCGGGTATTCGCACACGTCCGAGTATTTTATGCGAGTACCATAGGATTATTCGCTTTATGGGTCTCACGACTTTTTGATCACATCATAAAAAGACCGATACGTTCCACATTTCGACATCATATTTACGTCATTTACAGCTCGTGATTTCTAGTTAAGGAATGTACTGTACGTTCACACCACTATCATAAAATTGAGTTACTTTACGATTGCATTGTTGTAACGATAGCAAAAAATTATGATATAAAAATAATAATTGAAGCGCAATAAAAAATTATTGAACGAGTTCACTCATGTATTATTTTTCGAACATATTAATTTTTGTTAACCCTTTATGCTGGTAATAAATTATTCAATAAAATTCACGCGTTAACTCTTTATTCGAACATAAATGTAGCATTACTAAGTGCCCAACGAACAAAAACATTGATTTTTTTTACCTGCTCACGTAACGACAAATTGATTCTGTTCATTTATTCGCAGCGCTGCGTACAACGGAACAACCAAACGAGACTAATTTGATTGTAAAAGTCCAATCATGAATGCAACGACGAGACGGCTTTTTATTTTAGCGGCGTGAGTTTGGATTTATGCGGTAAATTGTCTGTAATATTTTCGTTAGCATTTAGTCTCATCCATTGATAACGTTCAGCTCCTTGTTTTGCAAACTATAAAATTTTCCAAGAACCGACAATTAAAAGAAATTGATGTACTTATAATACGAATAAATTAAATTACGACATATCCAAGTAAAATTAATTATTTGATCTACAATATTTTAAAAACCTTGTTTCATTGCATTACTCTTGAGGAATCTTTCTCAGACGATTTATTAATATTTCACATCAATATCATCGATAATTCTTTCCACAGATTTTTATATAAAGCACGAATATTATCAATATTATATCATTTACATGTTTTAATATCATATCACGTATCTTATTACACTGAGAAAAAAAATTGTAGTGGTAGCAACTATAAGGGGACAACTAAACAAGTTTTGTTAATAGAATTATAATATATAGTTAAGTGAACTATATTATAGTTATTGCAACTAAGTTAATGATTAAAAGAACTAATAAAAATAGTTGTAATATATAGTATATTATATAGTTATTACAACTATTTTTCATTAGTTCTTTTAAACATTAACATATAACTATAATATAGTTCACTTAACTATATGTTATAATTCTATTAACAAAACTTGTATGGTTGTCCCCTTATAGTTGCCACCACTATAATTTTTTCTTTCAGTATGATCAGTGTAACACAATATTACAATTTAATTCAATTTACTCTGTTGAGAAAATATCCCAAGAATAAATTGAATTAAATTTTATGAAAACTCGAATCGTTAATACGTTAATACAATTTCGCGTAGCCGTGATATCAATCATGCGAGAATGCCTTGATTGAAAGCCTCCCCTTAATTGATAAATCTCACCTGTCGCGATCGCATTTGCACGCAATGCATGAGATACGTTTCCACGATATTTTCACTCTGGTAAGTCTCACGGCAATGATCTGGCGATTTCCGTAAACAATCGGACGGTCAACCGGTTTGTTTCCACGGTGCCCGGTGCGTGTGATACTGAACTTGTCTTCACGGGATCTACGACATGAGTGCGGAGAGGATGAATACTCAACGTGTTCCCATGGGATATCGGATCACGATGCACAAGATCGGCGAAACGGATCGTAGGTGGAAGTGTCGATCGTGCGTGGCGTCGGGTGTAGGTGCGTGAACGCGCAAGGGCGAGGCGAGAGCATTCTTGCGCCCACGTCGAGTTTGCAATGATGAGAAAGCCGCGGGATAAGCTCTTATGGGCTATTGATGCTTCAGACATAATTTAATTTAATAATACTGATGCTCATGAGTATCTTTAGAAAACTCTAAAGAATTTTTTGCAAAAATTTCTAACTGTTTTTTTTTTTTTTTTTTTTTTAAA
>QKQZ01048660.1:12652-22882 GCA_003595255.1 Solenopsis fugax
CAATATTATTAAATTGTTTGTTAATTTAATTGATGATATTAAGTATTTCGGCTTCGGTTAAGGACTGTTTCAAGACCGACGAATTTGCGGTACGTAGGTCACGTGACTTGGAGATTGTAAAAATTTACACAAAAATTATTAGGCACCAAGCCGCAAATAACTGCGAGGCCGATATTGACCTTCTCATCTTAGTGCCTGACATTTTCGGTCCTAATCTTATTATTGTTAAAAAGAATTTTTATTTTTGTAAAAAAATTTAATGTCCTAATTTTTTTAAGTGTAAATTATCACATGATTTTAATATTCGCACATTTTTAAATTAATAGAACATTTTATGCACTTTGATTATTACAATAATTGCTTACTATTTCTTAGTTTTAAGTTGTAATAATCACAACTTTCGTAAAATATTTCTGTGCAATAAATAATAAAGATCAGTTCATGAACAAAATGTACTTTGATCGATCCCTACCGTTACCATTATTCGTATATGTCTAGCTAAAACTTCCGTGTATATTGAGTATCACGTTCACCGGGACAATACCGGAATCCATCCGGTTTATGGTCGTCTGGAGAACTCGAAGAGCAGTAATAAAGTTACGCACAGTCGGTGTACAGTTGCGTCGCGCAATCGTCCGCGACGCGTTGACAAATCGCGTCGTTCGCCATTTTTGCCAGAGCCATATCCGTATCCGACTGCTAACAATGAGTCGTTTATTTACGAGCGTCAGTAATAGTCTCAGCCGTGAAACGGGACCGCGTCACGGCATTTAATTCTACGGCGATTGTCGAACGTCCGTTCGATTGTCCACCGACGACGGCGACCTGCGTCGTTCGCACGAGAGTAAAATGTTACCGTCACCCGGGTGTCACGAAATTCGCGAATCAAAATTAAGAACTATAGTAAGAAACTATAGTTCTCGAAAAAAATTAAGTAAAATAGTTATTTATAAATTTTTATATTAAAACTATGCTTGAAATAAAATTTAATTTTTATATTTATGCTTGAAATAAAATTTAATTTATTTTTTGAAACATAAAGCTAATTAATCAGAGATTACGTTTAGAGTTTAGAGGATTACCTGTCATGCGATCACTAATTGCACGCGCGACTTATGGACATGCGACTGTGTAAAAGTAGTTTGTGATTGGTCAACTTTAAACCCTTATATCTAAAAAATACTGTTTGAAATTAAAACTATTTACAAATATTTTATTTTACAACTAGTTCACTTAATTTTTCAAGACCATTTTGATATAGTATTTTGATTCGTAAAATTCAGAATGCCTTGTATATCATTTTTCTTTTATTTTCAGAGAGTCATATTTTACGTACATGGACAAATATACACTGAAGTTTAGTAAAACTCATCGTTACCTCGTTGTGCAATTAAACGTTTAATTAACGGGACGCGTAAATAACGGAGATTGCCGTGTTTTTAATGAGCATGCGTTCTTGAATACGGATTAGACAGCATTGAATTAATAACGGATAAATGAGGAGATAAAATGTATTAAATACCGTACTATAATCAAGCCAATGAAAATAACACTGGCATTATGCTTCGCTAATAATTAATTAAATAACATCCCGTAAATAATAATAGCAGATCGCATGAGCTCTCGTGTAAGCCAGATAATGTCTGTTGCAATCTATTGCGAAATAGGAAGAACATTATAGTATGAATAACATGGGAATATAATAAGCGTATTAATAAGTAAATATAGATGCATCAAAATTGATACATGAACTGAAGGTTACAACCTACATAATTTGACTCTTATCGATCTGTTGCCGGAAGTGAAAAATAAATCTCATATTTACACGAATGCATTATTGTATTATAATTTTTATAAAATATGAAAGCGCGCAACGATTCTGTATTTCGAATGTTTCCGCGCCGTCGACTAATTTAATCAATACGTTTTATAAAATAACAGCGAGAGCCAAATAGCGATTAAATGCGATAATAATCTAATAATACGGAGGTCGATATCAAAGATAATTATAACAATATTGTATAAAAAATCTAAATTGATATTAAACGTGGCATGGCTGTCTGTCGTTGACACGCAACTTCCATTCGGGTCCCCAAAGTGATGCGAAATTAATGTTACATGAAAATAGCTTTTATCTGCAGTCTTTTATAGCTCGCTGTAAAAGCAACAGCAAGGCTCGCGTCGGTGATTCCGCGAGAAAATTTAGTGTTCATTAGTAAATTAAACGTTTAACACGATCGACGACGACGAACCGTGAGCCGACTATTTGCCGAGCTCGCAAGACGAGTGTGGTACGCCGGAATTCGAATACCTGCGGTAGTATCCATTGCGTCTGTAGATTGTGCAACAGGGCGCACATATGTAGGCGAATATATGTAGGTACATATATGCATATAAGGGTAAAACATACGTGTACGCGTGTACGAACACGTATATGGACCTATGCGGTTATGTATGTACGTACGTGTTAATATGGCCGCATCCATTGGGAAATCGTATCCCAAAACACCACGTCGATACCACGTCAAGTAATTAATTATCGTTACGGCGACGATCGGCCGCTAATCAGAACAACGATAATTGCGATCAATTCGTTCGCTCGTACTGTGCAACCAGACTTACCTAAAACATAGGGAAAAAAAAGACCCATTAGCACAACGTTACACGTGTGTATTGATAATTAAAGTGTAATATCAGCGCAATAGAGAGTACATTTCGCACTGAATAATTACATTATCGCGTTGCTTTCCCTATATCGTGCGCTTGCACACCAAGAGCGTACTTTTATAAATAAATATACTGTTCCCCAGTAGGTGTTTTTAAATCCTATTATATCATCCAGGAAAAAGAATCTTCATTTTTCAGCAAAAAGGACGCTGGAGCGTTGGCCATTGTACGGGATAGCTTACGGAGTGTGCCACGCGATAATTAACGAGCCATTCGTACGGTTTGTTTTTCGCTCGAGCTCTACGTCGGTAGGTATAATTGGTTGCGCGCGAAATAATTCTTATGGACGACAGTGTGTCCGGTGTAACACAGTCCATTAGCGTAATGGCAACGATATTGCTTTCATGATACGGAGGCGATTCGAATGTACTACATACAATTCGCTCGCAATGAGAGAGTTACAAGTGATAAAAACGCACGGAGAATGCTAATTAGCACGCAATTACGTTCAGTGAGAGTAATACCGAGCTAATTGGATTAATGAGAGCCTACTGTTCACACGTATTATTGAACTACGCGAATGGTCGGCCTCTGTTCGTTTGATTTGAAAAATCGTACGAGACAATTAGCGGCAAAGCTCCAAATATCTGTGGATATAGAGGAAGAACGGCGATTGTGGAATTATACGGCGGGGTGGTAGAATATCATGATATCTCGTATAATTCACGTATAGTAATTTGTATTTTAAGAGCCGTATTTTAAGAACCGTTAAAATTACTTCGTTACAGTCTATTTAGACATTATAGGATGCTTACTAGTCATTAGTGTTCGCTGTTTTTATAAAAATTCAGTTTTGCAGAAAGCAGAAATTTTTACAGGTATATACTCTCTATATGTAATTTTGAGAAAGTATGTTACATGTTATTTTTTAAATTTTAGTCTTACTTGAAGGCCTTGAACGTAAATTTCAAATAATATATTAAATTTAATGTATGTCGTACACGTAATGTGTATATAAATTCGGCAAATAAAGTCATATGTGGGCTGTGATTGTGGAATAAGATCGTTCGCTATGTGCATCTCTCTTGTGACTTTATAATCTCGTTGTAGCAGTGTTGTATAACGTTTATTAGAGAAGCAAAGAAATTATTTTAAAAAGTTTTAAGTTTTATTTAAAAAATCTTTTAAGTCAAAAAAATTATTAAAAAAATTTTTTTAATAAAACATGTTTTATGAAATGTTCATAAAACCTTGTTTTGTGGCACTTATTATTTTGTGTATAAAATCTACGAAAGGTCATTAATTTATAATTTTTTTATAAATAAAAATGCCTTTCATGACATTAGTTATTAGTATTATATAATCCCCCTGCTATTCAACAAACTCATCCTCATTTTCCTCTTCAGTAAATTGTAAATTACGTTCGTTCTATATACTTGATGAACTTCTACCTATAGGGTGATTGGTAGAACTCTATGGCTAATAAACTGACGTTGGTTATAATTATGTCGCGTTAATATTTACTAAGTTATTATCAAAAAATAAAATAATATTCCACAACCTTCTCCTTTCCTCTATGCAAAAATATATTTGAGCATCCTAAAAAACCATGTACCATAAAATAGATTCACTTGATGTAACGAAAAATATTTAAAAAAAATTCTAAAATATATTTAAAAGCACGAAAATTTCATAAATCTTATCTTCTTTATATTTCTTAACTTCAACCTAGCCAAGATCCATCCGCAACGCAGGGCTCCGCGATCAATAGTTTCGCCGCTGCAGACAATTGTTTAATATAGAAGACGATTTGAACGGTCAAATGTAAAATCGTTATTCGCGGCTCGTGACC
Source organism: Solenopsis fugax (assembly GCA_003595255.1). Taxonomy (NCBI): domain Eukaryota; kingdom Metazoa; phylum Arthropoda; class Insecta; order Hymenoptera; family Formicidae; genus Solenopsis; species Solenopsis fugax. The sequence goes on from QKQZ01048660.1 coordinate 17,172, forward strand.
TTTTCCACGACCACGGAATTAGGTCAATCATTAATGACGATAAGTGAACGCGGGGCATTATATTTTCGTCTACTTAGTTATTCGCAGCTCCGTCATATACAGTTCACTCGCTCAGTTAAATATTTAATCTGCTCCAGTTTCCAGATCGATTTTAACACTAAAAGTTCTCGCATGACCTACCGCTCGAAATATAACAATGTCGAAAATTTACGGAGTCAACGTTTTCTGCTACGTTTACTATATTGCCCCACTTACAAACTAACTTCTGAAATTCGACATACGTAACTTCATGTTTATTTACACATCCAAGTTTCATTATAGATTCTATAACGAGAATTAGAATAAATGAGTACTTGAAAATCAATCAAACTTTTGTTATTCAAGAGTGAAATTTTAGTTTTCGCAAACGTAATTTTACTTAATTTGGAACTAAACAGTCAGTCACGTTTGCAGTCAAATTGTAACAAATTATGGTTCATGAAAAATCAATTTCATCTGCAATTCGATTTGCAATTCCATAGGATAATCAAGCAGTTCTTTGTCTTAAAAATACAACCTCGAATTAAAAATCTCTTTTGCACAAAGGTATTCGTGGCACGGCACACGACAGTGTTGACTTAAAGTTCCCATTGCTCAATGGCATTGTAATCGATTCGGGCTGCAATTTTGGTGCAATCATTTACGTGTCCCAAACTTAACGACTGACAGTTGAATCTCGTATTCACTGTCAGACCAAGCGAATCATCACTAATGGGAAATCAATTCGAACTTCTGCTCGATTACGTAATTTCATCCCCAACTCTCTGAGACAGTCACGGCGTATCACCTGAGAAGCGAGGTAGGTAAATAAGTCCGTTCACTCACAGGACGCAAGCGTCCGTAGAATTGATTTTCTATTTGTCTCGATAGCACCGTCTACATTGTCTACAAGAACATACATACTCCGCCTTCGCTTCCTCCGAGACTCAACTGTGAGTAGTGTGAGTACGTATCGCACTGAGATAGCGAGGGCAAATAAAAATCTATGAAGAACAAGCGAGAAATAATTGCACGCCGATGCGGCTTGCTGATTCTAAAATATCCTTGTGTTATTTCTGATAAAAGAATGCGATACAATATATGAATTTGCTGTCATTTCATCATTGAAAGAAGAATGTTGAAAAATCAATTATATAGAATATAGATATATGAGCAATTTGTAAATATTAACATTACATTTTCGTTTGATAATATGATAAATATTGCCAAAAATCGGAAAGTCACTAAATTTAAACTATCTACATTGCAATATATTCTAGAATTATATCCCATGACTGTATATGTAGGAATCTTTTACTTAATGCTAATTATTGAAAATCTTTTTAAATATGTTTTCATATTATATTTCATAATATATTTTGCCTTTCAAATATTCAATAAATATTTCAATATCTACTATTAATATTAATCGAATTATTTAATGATACTAGAAATGCATTTTGATTTATTCATGTCGTGTTTAATAATAACATTAATATACATATTTATATTAATCTTATGTTTATGTGATTAAATTAACTATAAAGAAAAATAAAAATGAGTTAGCTGAATAAATCAAATAAAGTAAATAACAGATAAAGGTTGTAAATATTTCTACGATAATAAAACTTGCTTTAATTTACATTACATTAAATATCGTGCGACTAAACTCGTGATGGTTTTTCATCTGTAATAATTGAAATTCCAGGAAATATCGGAATTTCAGCATCGGAAAATATTCAAGGAGAAACCGCATTTATTGGTCGCTGAAAATTTCAGACAAAGCATTTATAATACGGAAGATTAAATCATCTGCAATAAGAATTCTTTCATTTGTATAAAAAAAAATTTGTTACACACTTCCAGTTAATCTTTTGCAGGCATTATTCCACGTCGAAGTTTGACAAATACCAAATTTTTAAGTATCAATTTTTACATAATATTTATGCAAATCTCCACAGTATTTTATTTTTACCATAAAAAGGGAAGCTTTTCCTAAACGCTTTATAAAGTTGACTAAAATGATTTTTGCTACACGTATGAAATTTTATCAGAAACAAGTGTAATTAACAAAGAAAACTTTATGTAAACAAAAAATTGTCATGCTAGAGAAAAAGAAACCAGCGGGATTTCGACCTAATTGGACGACCCACTGTGCTAGCCGGTTACATTAGCCAGTAACTAACTGTCGAGATCGCGCCTCTGTGGAATATACATCAAGTAGTATATAGCAGAAGACCGCAGAGTGCGTTAGCTACTATCCTGCTCGAAAATAGAAGCGAACCCACTTTGTCCGACAACAATGCGCACGATGCACGCGAAGAAGCAGTTTCCTTATCTTTCTACCTTTTTTCATTGACTCGTACGAGTCACATAAATTGTATTGCAACATATGTGTACCGCAGTATTTGCAGACAAAAAAATAATCTCATGGGTAAACCTTGCGAATGAATAATATGTCGAGCGACAGTAATGTGCCTGATTAACCGCACTCGATTTCCCGCAATATATTCTATCCGATACATAAATCATCCCGCGCCTAACGCATTGCAATGAACATTTCAGGAGGGATAAACGATCGTAAACAGAGCTGTTATAACGACATCGAATGAGCGCGCGTGCACGACAGAATGGAAAAGCAACGAAAAATCGCCGAGAGTTTGTAAGAAAGCTCATTTATAATCTTTTAATTAAAGGTCGAGGCGGAAGGAGGCAGACTGAAGTCACCCGGCAATTACTCGGCCGACTCGGTCAGGTGGGAAAATGCCTTGTGTCGTCGCTGTCGTCAGCGGGATTCCTCTCGGCGCGATTTTAAGGCTTCTCAACCGGAAAACTGGTTATACGTCTCGGTACGCGGGATGTCTGACGCGCGCTGCATTTCGTGGACGTTGTATTGTTACGGCGCGAGCTGTGCTTCATCATTTTTGCCACCATTACGTTTATTATCCCAACAGAGCGTTGCTAACCGAGGCGCGGCGCACGTTCACGCCGAGGTGGGTGGTCTACCTCTTTCTTCCTCCTTCTCGTCTCGGCACACGTCGAAACAGCTCGCACTCCATGTGCCACTTATATCGCGTTATATCACGATTAATCACATTATTCTCCCACTTCTGATTTGTATCTCGCGTCCCAAGACTTCTATTGTACACGATGATAATTACGGGTTTCGAATCCATCGCTGACTAATAAATACGAATGATATACATCGAGATGATCGTCGATCTGACGCACATAACGATTTCCGCGAAAGCAAGATACCGTTATCGACAAAGTGCAAGAAGTGATACAGTTACATCAAGCGATTAAACTTACAATGATAATTAAGTCTCGAGTCGTTCAGCTGTCCTTGAATAAAACAATTTTTTATGCTTCTGACTGCATCGAAGAAAGAATTAACAGAGTAATATAAGCGTATTCTATCCTTCATTTTTAAGAATTCAAACATTCAGAATGAGTCGTGCATTTTTAAGAAACTGTCAAGCCTGTCAAGCCGAGACTTTTCTTGTATGTCGATTATGCAGCAAACTTTTAACAAATTCATCACAGAGGAGTAATGGAATTTTAAAACTCGCCTTCTCGATTCCGATCTGTAGAATCTGCTCTAACGATGCATTAGAAAACGTTTCTCGGTCAATTCACACGCCAAGGATCTTTTCCCACAGAAATTTTCCTTAGAAGGACGACGTGCGCGTGTAAATACCGGATACCACGTTTATGGCCGAATTACACGGCATATTTTCCATTTCGTTTTAGACTGCGGCCATTCGACAATGACCGCACCGCCGCCCAGGGCACGGAAATAAAAATGGTAAATTATCCCTTTGGAAAGATCTCGCCACGACATAATGCGCATCTTCTACCTGTCGAAGGCAGCAGGTAGACCACATTGCTCGGAAACATTTTTCCGCCGTTTTAGTGCTCTTATTTCTTTCTTGTACCTGCCATCATCGACCAGCTTCTAAATGGAATCAGCTTGTAGCAGTTTTCGCAGAACATAAGAATATATTCATAGAAAACTATTAGGTATGCTTTACGCAACAAAATTACTTTACAAAAAAACTGCGGTAAAAAAAAACTATCACATTTATAACAGTCATTACATCGTTATTACATAAAAAAAAGAAGAGACATTATTAAAACGCTTGAAAGTCGCCGAAAATTTTGATATAATAAACGATTTTTTTCCTATTTCTTATAAATATGCGTTTAGGAAATATGATTAACAGTCACAACGAAACAGACATTTTATTGTCAATAAAATCTTTGCAACGGATATTAATAATGCAGTGAAAAACTATTGTAATTAGAAAAACTTTGTTTAAAATTTTTATCTTGATCTTCGACCAGTTTATCGTTAACTGATTTGACTCATATTTTGTCTTGATAAAACTAAGGTACTTGGGTATCTATTGGCGAAAATTCGATTTATCATGCACTATGTACTTTAAGAAAAATGAATGTATCAATAAAAACTTCGTACTGTCTATTAAAAAATAGTTAAAAATTCGAAATATTAATTTTCTTACTTAGAAAAAAAACTTTAAAAAACTCTTGCAAGAGTTTCTTAAAGTTTATATCAAAAGGAATAGAATTTATGGCCATTCTTGATTGGGACAATCAAGCTGAACAAATAATGCAAGAGCTAAGTACATGTATTTTCGTGTACTCCATCCTTTACCATCTCTCTACGCGCCGCTTTATGTATCATGAAATAATCACTGAATCTTTTACACTTCCTGCAGAGAAAGTATTCATTTTATACAGATTGTAATAAATCGCTGCACCACTAATAACATTGATGAATCGATTTAACTCACGATGGTTTCGTTAACATTAACAGCAAAATATTAAAATTACAACACAATAATTAATATAACATAAAGGCACATAAGAGAGTGTTTGCAAGCAAGTTATCTCCATTCCATTTTTTCTGACTTTCGCGGTGTAAATCCCTGTGCGACGTAACTACTACAGGAGTTACCCTAATTTGTAAAAAAAATTTACTCACCAGCCGATACAATCCGGTTAATTTCGTCGCTGTTCCAACACCGTACCTGACCATACTCGCGATATTATCACTCACGACAGTCTGCGGCACTTTACGGTCGACGACACGGCACGGTACGGCACTACTGAATTTAACGCGATATATTTTCAAAGGTGAAGTTGTTCCGATCTCGATCGTTGCAAGCGCAAAGTGTTTGACGAGACAGCTCTGCCGACGGAAAAATTCAGCGTCGCGAGACTCCGAATAGAAACATTGTGGTAAAAGGACGAGATTCCGCATCCGATGTGTTTATCATAAAGCGTTCTGGTTACATCTCATGATTGAACGAATAACGCGAGATCGCCAGTAATTCTACTCGACACTCCGAACGCGGCCGAGATACATACGTTGAACAATTCGCGGAAAACGGAAGTGACTTAATTCTTCATGCCGACACTCAAGCGACGGCGACGGGCCGCGAACGTGCGCTGAGACACAATTAACGAGACCGATATCGCGACGGACGAATCGACTTTATGCTTCGCGTACGCACTGATTTTATGCCTCACGACGATTCGACACTCCTAACATTGCTTGAAATATCAGCGATTCGCGAGATAGAGGCAATTTCACGCCAACGCGACGCTAGAACTTAACCTCTCCGACGGGCCGCGAACGTCCGATGAGATGCAATTGACGAGATCAG
>QKQZ01048662.1:0-12747 GCA_003595255.1 Solenopsis fugax
TCGCCCACCCCGCAGGAACTTACGCGTGCGGGACGGAGCTGAGACGACGCTCGCGGTATCGGTCTGTCGGACGGCTTTCACCCGTCCGGATGGCTCGGCGCTGTCAAAAAATTAATTTTGCGACCAATTGTTGCATCATCCGCACGCATTTCTTCGGAAAAATGCATCCACCGCTCCCTTCTCGTCTCGTCGAGGCTGCGCGCGCACTCGTTGCCTCCCGCGCGGCTCGCCCACTTCCGCTGGCGGGAANCGTTTACGAAAGCTTCTGAAGTCTCATTGATCCATCGCTCAGAAGTAAGACTCTAATCTCTTTTATTGTGTGTTAGATGCGATAAAAAATTATATAATTCCACTTTTCTTAAATAACGTTGACGTTACTTCAGAAGAAACATACGACATATGACATACAAATACATGAAATTTTTTATACATTTACATCATATCATTCTTCTAAAATTATAAGTCTATAAAAATATTTTCAATTTATTAAATTTCGGCATTCCGATATTTTGTACTACTACAATGTGGCTGCAACACATTAAGATAAAGTTATAAATAAAAGGGTTAATAAAAAAAAATCCAAAATACGATATAAAATAAATAGCTGCCTCAGTTAAAATTTATATAAAATATACTTTGTCGATTTCCAAAACTTCAGATTTTCACGATTCGGGATATCTCTTGCCTGATTGTGTTCTCATTTTTAAAAGATATTAATTTTTGTTGGTATAAAATTATTGATAATTACACACGGTCAGTAAGTCAACTAATAATTTTACCGATTGACGATAACCACCATCATAATCACCGCGATCTATAATTAGACAATATTATAAGTAACTTAATTAATTCGCAAAGATTTCCAAAATACCAAAAGAAAATAATTAGACGAGACTAACTATAAAATTCTAAACTCAAAAGTTGGTAAAGAAAATGTAATCACAAGCAAAAGGTAATATTAATACTCCAAGAATTATAATTGCAAAAAATTTGAATCTGAATTTTAAATCTTGGAATCATGAAGATTAAATACTCAAAAAATAGAAAATTTCAGAAATATATAATCAGATAAGAACTCGTTGAAAAAAGATTCTAAGTATCATGATTATTCCAAGCATTAAAAATTTAAATAATTTTAATCTAATTAAGTTTGAGGATACGCGAATGGCGAAAATATATACTTAAAAATTGACAAAGTATACATATATTTGATAATTTCTTACATTTATTACTAAAATATTAATCAGTATTTACATCAATTTGTACAAGTGACCATTTTGGTCATACGTATATATAATGACACGTTCAACTCAAATGTGTATGTAGCGTGTATATGTGTGTTCGTTTATATAAATAAAATTGTAGCTGTAAGATTCGTTTTTTCCATTTTGTTGTCAATGTTGGTAAAACAACTCAAATGGAATATGAATTTATAAAACTCAAAGTATAATGAGCATTATAATGCGCTTATCGCGAATCAGATGAAATTGTGATCAATTTCATTGTCATTGATGTTGCTTATACAAATTTGTACAATTAGAAATTTACCACGAGAACAAATTAAAGTTACATAAATATAGTAAATGTATTTGCAGGCCAGAAGCAAGCAAATAAATATGAAAGTCACAAAGATGCGCTTTAATATTTCGATGTAAATAAACGGAAACGTTGACTAGTACACTATATAAAATAATCGTTACGTAAGACGTATACGATATGCAGAGTAATTAAATAAAGACCAATATTTATACAAAGCTTTCACAATTTGGCATCATTGCATTTTTTCTATTGCACAGTGTACTAGAATATATTTAAGTTAAAGGCATTATTTTTATAAAATGACACAATATTAAGACATAAATACAGTTTGATAAAAATTGATTTTATGAAAATCATTAATACTCAACGTTTTACATTAAATCGTCCTAAAGAAAACAATATAAATTTATTTCGAGTTTCCCCATTGTCAAATTTTACAACCGACAAATTTTTGTATGATTATTTTTTTCATAGCGGTTTAATAAAGTTCTATGGATTTAATGATATTTGTCTATGTCTCAACATTAACTGTAGGATTATTTATTGTTCATATATTTCCTAATTATTGATGTTAATTAGAAAATAGATCTACTTTTTGTAGCTAAACAAATATACGCTTTCTGTTTAAAATAAATATATGTTCAAAATTTGAAAAAAATTTTATAAGAACAATAGAAACAAAACAACAAATCAATCATTGCCTTATTCATCAATAGTTGCAAAAACTGATTCGTATAACTTTTTGAAAACAAAGTTTTCTCTGTTTTTATATGTATTTTTTTCATTCTCTTTTAGAAGGTATTCATTACTTAATAAATTTGCCAATTCTGAATCTATCTCACTCAACTTTTCTTCATCCAAAGCACTAGGACTGTTGAACTCAATTTTTTATTCTACCACAGTCTTTCTCACTTTTCTGCTTCTAATTGCTTATATCATTACCAATTTTTCCAAAAATATAATTTCAGTTAACATCAAATTATCCGTTTTCATATTCATGATTATTTATTTATTTACTTTTTTATTTTTTTCGATTCCGAATTTTAATTCTATAATCCATTGACAAAAGTACAAACTTAATAATGCCGATCGAGTATAACGTATAGATTGCTCAGATATAACAGATATAATTATTTCATATCTTTTACAAAAAAGACACTTGACAAATATCATCAATGTAATACGAAATACCGTTATACGATTGTCGAAGAAGATTGCTAAGGATTTTAGCAAAATCGAAATCGATTGTCCAAATGACGATATTTGGACATAATAACACGCGAGCATTTCGTAATCTCTGCTTTATAAGTCTCGTTCGGATATGTATCACTATCAGTCGATTACAATGATTATAATTCCGTGGTGATCTCGTCTTGTGGCCGAAAGCCGAGGATCGTAAAGTCATCGATGAGATAGTCGCGAGCTGGGGACCAGTCCGATAGGATGGTGTAATTGGCTGCCTCTACGGGGCTGCTCTGAAACTTCCATTGGGGATTCAAGTCGCGGTCCAGACCATCGCTAATCTCGCACTCGTCGTGTAACGCGCGGATGCTATTGGTGTCCAGGGGCAGTGCGCCACCATTGTAACTGCGATTGAACGCAGAGATCGTTTGCAGTTCTTGGAAGTGCGAGTCGCTTGTCGTCCTCGAGCCTCCTCGCTTCAGAGTACTGCCGTAGACGAGGGGTGTCGTTTGACCGATCGTCGAGCCATTTGGGCTGAGCTTCTCGCTGTTGTAAACGCCGGAAGCGCTATTCTGGCCCAGACTCGAACCGAGAGGACTGTGATCCTTCGTGTAGCCGAGACTCGAACTCGCCGGACTGATGCTCGACTTGTCGCTCGCTTGGAATGTCGCGAGCGGCACGTTCGCTTGGAATGTGGTGAGATTAGTGGGGGTGCTTCTCGGTTCGTACACGGGCTGATGAGGTGATGGTTGCGACGCCGCGACCGGTTGCGCCGGTGACGGGGTCATTTGGACGGGGTTGCTCGTCGGCTGCTGCAGGAACGTCACGAGCTGAGCCACCTTGAAGTTATAAGAGAACAATAAATATTATACTATTCAAGATGTCGTTTCATATATGTTTTATGCAAAAAAAAGTCCGCCGTTCAGGGAAAGAAGGGAGCTTTTACGCGGGAAACGTTTGTCTAAGCTACGTTTCTTACATACAGCTGGGTATGTGACTCACCAAAGTGCTTTAGGGACTGGCGTGAAAAAGAATTAAAAGTGTGAGATAATATCGAGATCACGCTCGTTTATCGTTTATCGTTTTCATTTTACGTAGAAATACTCGCAAGAATAATGTTCTTACTTCTGGAGAACTGTGCCTTTTGTATCTTCTCAGCAGCCGCTCTGCCCACGAGAATAGTCGTTGCCAATCGTCGGGCGGAAGTGGTATCTCATCGTCCCTCCTGTTCACGAGGACCAATATCCTCGCTAGATCACGTAGCACTGGTCTACAACATCATTAATAAAGATTAATAAAAGAACATACTCATACATGTCATATGTATGTCATATGTACAAAAAACATTTTTATTAAAAACAAAAAAATATTCAAAAGTTTTATTTCAAAAATAATATAGCATTATTTCTATTGGGAAAGTATCCAGCCTTCAAGCACATATTTTTCTAAAATATTTTATTAAACAGAGATTAATTTTTTCTACGATAATTCTCAATGTTGGAAAGATATTTGATGGCCCAATTTCTTTGCTGTACCTGTACGCCTGGATTCCGACAGCACCGTCTCCGTTACTTCCCGAGTAGTACAACTCTCTGACTTGTCTTCTAGTGTCATTGAGCATAGCGAGGAAAGTATTGGCCTCTCCACGGAGCGTCGCCAGGTGTTTCAAAAACTCTCTCCTCTCCGCGCTGAAACACGTACACGAGGATGCTTTTAGTGATGCTCACCGAGTGTAGATGATCAAAACGAAAGATAGAGTAAACGAAAAAATCAACAAGTACCTGTCCTCAAACTGCTGGGCCAGCTTCGCCGCCTTCTTCTTGCGCCGGTGCACGACTATCGCGCCGCAGAGGATGATGAAGATGCAAATAGTAGCGCCGGAGACCACCCCTACCAAGATCGCAACCTGGCTACCGGTGAGGCCGAACATGTAGCCGGTCTCCCGGCAGATGCGGCCCATGTACTCGTCCCGGGTGGACCAGTCGGCGACGAAGCCCGGTGGGCAAGTATGCACGCAGGTACCCTGATGTAGCAGCACGGCGCATCTGGCGCACGACCCGTCCCTGCATCTCCTGCATCCCGTCTCGGACTCGATGCATTCTCCGACTGCAATTGATAAAACGCGATTCTTTATTCTCTGAATCGAGACGGTTTAAACTTCTGGAGAATGTGTGTCAGAATAAAAAATTATCCTTTAAAAATAGCTTAGACATTAAACAAGAATATTGATCTCGTTTTGCGAATAATAGCTGCACGCCACATTTTCTGCAACCTGCAGCTCGTGTGGGTTCGAACCCGAAATTACTCGATTTATCAAACTTTTCGGAGTTCCTGTTGACATTAACGATCGCCAAACTTAGATCGTAATCTTAAAGGCCGCTTGGTATAAACTTCAAAGTTTTACTCCTCGGCAGCCGCTCTCGGCGGCAGAAGTTTGCGCCGGATACAGCGGAGTTGACAGTGCCTTTCAAAGCGGATCTACCTGCGAGCGAAGTCTCACCGGGAGACCGATATTCTTATTAGCAAAACTTCCGAGCGTATACCTGACCTTAGAAAAGGTCGGTGCACTCGGAAACTTTGTACCTGCCATTTTCGCGTTGGGTCATTGTCAGACGAAAAAAAGAGTGTCGTGTCGCGATCGCCATCGAGTCTAACATTCTTGTTTGCGACGCCGTCTTATTTCGTTTGATACACAACAACGTGAGATGCGGACGGATCGAAGTGTGAGTGGTGTAGCTATCCATTTGTGAGCAAATGTGCTTTACACTCTGCCATTTCCTATCCCTTCTACATGTGACCTTCTAGCGCCGTAACACCTTCCGATGTTTCTATAAGTACGCTGCAGTTACTTCGCGAGTGTAAGGCAAATCAAATATGCACATATGCAGTAAAATAAACATAAGATAAGCAAATATGCAGTACAAATTTTCTGATAAATTTAACACATTTCATGTCTACCCAAATGGTCTACCCAAATTTTTCGCAAGATCAATAGAATTTGTGTAATAAAAAGTAATACAAATATAATCTTGATTAAAAGTATTAGACATTTACATACTTTTTCATTTATCAATTTAACAAAATATTAAAATAATACAATCATGTCAAATTTTCACTCGGATTAAAAAATTCAATTTTAACAAGGATAGATTTTAACATAAATATAAAATTTTTTATTGTGTCCTAGATGTGGAGCAAATTATTTTACCTGTGGATTATCTTTGGCCAATTTGAAATTAATTTTTCTCTAGAAATGTTATCGTTCATCACCAGTCCTCGAAAGATCTCGCGGACATTAATCTTCTTCGATCAATCGTCAAATTTAGAATGCATAGAGTGTCATGATGAAACGATCACGGGAGTCATGAATGATACGACACGCGGTGGATTTGTAAACGTCAAAATCTTTCGGCCGAAGACTAATAGGATTTTGTAAAAGTATCTAGGTAGTGCAGCTACATATTATGTGTGTCACGCATTTGGGCCATCGCTATGGATCACCGGCCGCGGCAAGAGTTCGAATCGCACATTACTTTTCCTCGTATTCCCGCGACATTTCATCGCACCGTTACATTTTTGGATATTATTTTGACATCTCCATTCTTCCATTTTCTCGCAGAAATTCTGCTATTTTTGTAGAATACCGTTTTCTACGAAAAGGCTCTTACTATCGTGCAAGTATCCAAGTTTACCATGATCCTGAAGAGAGATACACTTGACGGTATCCTCGACATTTTCAATACGCTTTTTAACAACATCTTCATCGCAGCATCCTGCGAGAAGCTCATTCGTAATCTCGCTGGAGTATCTTCTCCTCTCGGCCGTATGCATCTCTCGTCCTCTTTCTCTTCCTAGTTACGTCTCTTCCTCCGTGCTCGGTGACCAGATATACATCACGCGGGGTCATGCAAGGGAGCCGGATGGACAGCGAGCGAGAAAATTGAAAGACCTCGTGTGCATGAGGGGGAGACCGTGTGGTGAGGCGGTCCATTAGTACGTGTATGAGGAATGCGGTTGCTGGTTTCTCGATTATGTGGGTCTATAAACGCGCGCGCGCTCCGTGCACTTCGAAACAGCACAGCGACCGGTCACACACATTCTCCAAGTTGAGAACACTAGGTCGGGGCCCGCTCGGCTCGGGTCCCCTTCTCCACTTTAGTGCGGCGTGCTCTATGAAAAAAAATCCATGGGGTCGCCTATTTATTTTACCAGCATCCTACGACTCCGACAATTTGACGGAAAACCTTCTGGGCATTGGGACGTATGCGATTCCCTCTGGGTTTTAACTTTCTACCCCGCTTTTCTCGCGCCTGACAGATGGTCCAGCTCCCGGGAAATGTGCCAATTTGTCAGGGAGAGCACTGCATCCAGAAGATCTTACGGCAAGATCGTATGGCAAGAAGAAATTACGCTTTATTATTGGATGACTATTATTCGCGATAACGCGACGATCGATTTCTATCCCGTATCTCGATGAAAGTGCTGTCGATAATTTAATATTATTTAATGGAAAGTCATGCATGACGTAGCTTTGAAAGTTCGCTGATAAATAGTTTGAAACAAGAAAAAAGCGGATATTTACTTTAACATATTTAATGATTAAAATTACAAGGTTTCAGTAACAAAAATGCGATATGTAATATCGGGAAGAAATTGATATTTTTAGAAATCATTTCTATTCCAGATTTAAAATTAATTATACTACCTTCTCGTGGGATTTTTCAAATCGAACTCCATCAATAAACAACTTTCCGCGATGTCCATCTGCGCGTCGGAGAGCTGTTAGTGGGTTTACGAGTTGACTTTTAATTAGATAATTAAAGGTCGAGGAGAGAGAAGCTATTGCTTCGAACGGCCTACGCAATCGAATCGGGGCAATTTTCCATCTTTCTGCGGACAAGTTTTTCCGTCGTTTCTCATCCGCGCGGAAATCTCTGAGAAAAAAAAAACACATTTTGTATGTAGATTGCAATACTGAGAATTTTATTAAGCACGAGTCTTGTTAATTGCGCAGACGTAGCGAACAACCGTGTGTAAAGGAGCTCGGACATTGCTGCCATGAAGAGTGTGACGACTACGTACGTACTCGTTTTCGTTATTAATTAGTGTAGTTAACTAGACCGTCCATTGTCTACCGCTGACGTTTCTACTTAATAACACTCATATGCCTGGAGTAACTTTTTAGGAACTTGTGTCGTGTAGAAGCACACGTGGCTATGTGTGCCGACTTTCAGTATAATTCGTTTTCTATGCAGCTGACAATGAGATATTTGCTCAAAATGTAGAGTCAGTTTCATATACAAATGTCACCCATAAAATATAATAAAATTTAACGTTCTTTGTATAAATACAAAGGCTAGCGCAGATTAGTGTTACATCACTCATCATGCAACCTGAATGCGAGAGAATCCAGCTTTAATTACGATATCAAATTTACGATGTCTAATGTTTAAACATTAAAGATAGTGTTCAATATTATTGTTCGGTCGCGCCAAGTCGTACAAGTCAACCAAAGTGGGTCTCGTCCGTCCTGTCGCATCGTCAACTTCGTTTTTCGCTATACCCGTTTTCTATAATACTAACCCACATACGCACGCTGGCGAAGAGACAAACTTTCCTACTCGCGTGCCGAACGAGCGTGGAATTTAACGGCCGCCGTAAACGTCGTCGCCGAATTACGGGGATTGTAAATTCACGCGAGCATCATCCCGAGCACGGGGCATGGACTCTTTTTTTAGAAACGCGTACACGAGGCTCGTGTGTCAATCGCCCGTATGCACTCCCGGTACCCACAAGAGAGTACAGTTACTCGCATCTGCGACGCATGCACGTCCGACGTACGATGCAACCGGACAGACGGGATTATAAGTATCGCGCAAGTAGGTGCGAATCTGATCGAGTAGTTTGGAATTTTTTATTTCTCTTTTATGTGGCTGCTTCTCGCGAGGCAAAGTGAAGTAATGTATTCTGTGCAATTGAACTGGGACGAGACCGAGATTCGAATCTTCGGAATATTTAGAGTATCCGAAGACAATGCCCTTACACCAACTAAATAAATAAATTTAGTACTAAATAAATGATAAAAAAAAGACTAACAATAAAAAGAATGTAACAAGAATAAATAAGTAGATACGTTATAGAATAATAAACGTTCTACAAGGAATTGAATTTTGATTTTTGTAAGTGACAATTTCGTACCTATCGAGTACTGCGTTCCCATAAGGCGCAAGAAAATACATGCAATCGAATATGTAGACACCGGATAAAGCAATCCGTATATTGCACTTTCTATTCGTGAACTCATTACATAATAAAGCGCAATATTATTCAATAAGCGTGAGAGTAACTCGAGTGATACACCAAGATATACCTATTTTGCTATTACGCAATCGCTCATGATATTGGACATATTGGTTAAAAATTGCTTGAAATTGCCATTACTTGTCGAAAGGCATTTTCTCTCTCTCTCATCATGTACCTACTCAGAGATCGAAGAGAACGACGCAGTATTGGAGCTATATCATCCCATGTGTCGATAGAGACATCGAATATCGGAAGTGCATACCTTCAGTAATCTCCGATAAAAAGTTTCATTAGAGGCAAAGTGCATTCGAAGCGTTCAACAGTGAACACGGACTACACCGTGCATAAAAAGAGGCTCAAAAAATCCAATCGCCGTCTAGAGGGATAAAAAGTGAACACGAGACATATACATTAGAGAGTGTATCTCCGCCGTGTAAATTTCCCGTTTCGTCACGGTGTTTGACACCGTCACAAAGTTGTGTGTAAACGTACATATTAATATACTATGAATATGATAATATGTATTAATATACGATGAAATATTATACAGAACTTACGTTACGAGAACTTGACTTCTACTTCAATCAACTTCGGCTTTTCCTCGATTAAAATATCAGTGCACACGCCCCGTGTTATAAACAGCCGAGAACAAAGTCTGCTTTTTACTAATTAAATTAGAGTGATTAAGTGAGGAAATCTTCGTTTTAATTTAAATAAGGATTAATTTGTCAGAGAATTCAAATTTAATTCGGAATGTCCTATGTCGGCGTTAGATGTGCGTCGTACAATACATGTTTTCACGCTTTCCAAATTTGGAGCTAATGTTGCGTCCACAGAAAAGGTCCAGAGTTATTCCAGTATTTCCAGTTTTTCCAGATGCGACTGGCGAAGAGCCTAAAGATACCGAGAAATATTCACAAACACTGGTTTAGATGAGAAGTGACCTGCACAAAAGATCCACATGGAAAGAATGGTTTTGTTGTAGTAAAAATTTAGCTGGATACAGATTTGATAGTAATTTTGTTGGGTCATCAAAATAATTGTGTAGAACACTCAAACTAATTGCTCTGTAACGTCATAACTTTTTGCAACCTTGTTCATCACGCTGGAGTGCCTTACATAATTATTTTGATTGATTAAGAAAATTATTTTCAAATCTGTATCTATAAATTTTTAGTTACTTCGACAAAATCATTCTTTCCGTGCAGATATAGTTTTCGCCCAAAAATTTCTTTATGGACAGACACCGGTGAGACGGAGAACAGTATAAATGTCACGGTCATGCGTTTATTTCCAAGAGACGCAAAAATTAATACGAAAAATGTTTCTGGTTGTTTTTGATCGAGCAGAGAGAGAGAGAGAGAGAGCTAGTGAATTACAAAAAGGAGAGTTAGGGAGCTCTTGGAATCGATGTATGCAGACGATCGAGGATCGATCGAAGAACTTACGCTTGTGCGGTTCCCGACGACACAAAAACCTCAGCACGCGCTATATCATTGCGTTCGAACAAATTCCGGCGATATATTTCGCGGATCGTTGGGAACTATTTACGTTCCAGCGGTAATTCAGCGGCGGTTCGTACCTGCGTAGCTGAGAGGCCGAGAGGCACTTCCACCTGACTATCAGGAAGTGCTATTTACTAGCCAGGTGAAACTTCTCTCTCTTTCTCCCTCGATCGACGATCGGCGAACTGTTGCTATATAGCTGATCATTGGTGCAGCGCTCATAATATGAACTAGCAGTGATTTACGTCAGAGTCTCTCAACCCACGTCGCCGTCGTTTCTCGCGATGACGACGTACGCTGATCAGGAGCTTTCAAGCATTTTCCCTGAATCACTTACTCCAAAGTATATCATATATGTGCAAATGTAAAATGTACTCTAGACTAAAGTGAAATGTACTCAACAGCGAGGAAAAAAAAGAGAAAAACTCCAAGAAAATAAAAGGAAGCAGCGTGAGGAAAATTTTGTGGAAGATGGAAAAATATTTAAAGATATATGATGCCCGATTTATAATACTTAAGATATCTCTTTGAATACCGAGCGAAAAGTTGAAAAGAATTTTCTTTTTGAGAGAAAAACGTTTCTTTCTTTTTAGCAGTTATATTGTATAGGTACGTGGAAAGAACAATTTTGCTTATAAGTATCTAAATTTAGGTGGATACGGATCTGAACATAATTTTGTTGGGCTATCAAAATAATTACATAGGACATACAAGCTACTTTTACTGGAATGTACTATGTAATTATTTATTTTCATAGCTCAACAAAATTATGTTAGAATATCAAAATTGTATACAGCACATCGTGTTTGAACGTCTTATATTTAATTGATTTTGATAGTTCGACAGAATTATTTTCAGATTTGTAGGTATCTAAATTTTTATATATTTCAGCAAAAACCATTCTTTCTGCGTACTAAAGTTACGCACAAGTGACAAAGACGGATTACTGTGTTGTCGCGCGATTCAATTTGAAAGTATAGATTACACGAGCCTTTTTCTGGACGTTCACAAACATTAACTCGGCGCACTCAGCCGACAAATATACTTGCGTGATTTTCAGTTCCTTGTTTACGTCGAAAGTACATAGCGCATTATATAAGTGAAACTTGAAACTGGGCAGACCCACTTATCTATAAACGTACACTATTAATAAAATAATCCCATGATTCGCGACGCGTGTTTTCAGTCTTCCAGCAACTTTTCACCGCCTAAGTAAAACGGATAATTTGACGCTGATCAATTTACGAGCGCCAATATGAAATTACTCGTCATCTAGGCTTCTTTGCAGCGCTTTTCAAACGCGGCATCAAACTTTCCCCAATAAAAGTTAGTTGACTACGTATAAGAGATCAGATGCGCGTAAACTATAAATAATACATCAATTGTTGTCACTTTCTAAGAAATAAGAGTTTACTTTTTTTCGTGGATTTTTATTAGCGGTGCTGCTATAATTTCCGGCGGTATAAAACATTTTTAGTAAAACGTTTTAACAAGCGTTTATAAATTTTCTAAAGATATTTTACAAATCTTCTCTCTCTGCGTTAGAAATTATTAAAAAGATTGTCAAATATTGTTTAGTTTCTAAATAAAATGCTAAAGCTACGACTTTCCGCGCATGTATCTAATGGGCGACATGCAAATGTACGCGTAAACGTTTTTTTAACCGTCTGTGTGCACAGGTCCACTCACGTCCAGGTACATTCACCTCCTGCTCGATATTCGAATAGTCGACACACTTTCAAGCTCGTGCAGCGGTCGATTGAGCACCGCTGCAAGGCCGTCGGGGAGGCCAATAAGCCTGGATGCAACAACTCTATCGCAAAAGTAAAACGCGAAACGCGGGAAACGCTACACGAGTCAGGTAAATGCGGATGTCGTTTTATATATGATAATTTTACGATAATGGAGCAAGCGAGGATGCATTGGGTGCAGCGGTATACTAAGGTGGACAAAGGTCCAAGTATTCTCAAAGAATTTTCTTAGAGATATCTAAAAACGTATGTAATATACTAAACAATTAGATAATAAGAAGAAAAGATTTTAGGGAAACAAATTTGAAATCAGAGTTATTATTAAATTATAATAATAACATGGTGTTTACAACATCAATACAAAAATAATTTTGCTGAAATACATATTTAAAAATTTAGCTAGAACACTGAGAGAAAAAATTCTAGTGGAGACAACTATAAGGGGACAACCATACAAATTTTGTTAA
>QKQZ01048664.1:0-23992 GCA_003595255.1 Solenopsis fugax
CGATAGCGACGGCGACGAAGGAGGATGATGAGATGGCGGGGCGGTGGTTGCCCGTGGACTTGCACATTACGTACCACATTATGCGCGTACACAGGGAGCCTTATCTGCGCGGGCACGTCCGGGTAATTTAGTCCGGCACTCCTCACGACGTCGTTTCTTCCCTCCTCTTCGGCCCTCTCGCATCTTTCCCTCTTTCCCGTGGCGGAGCCTCCCCATCTGCCTCATCGTTCCTCATAAAAGAAAAAGCGTTAAATGTTAATACGTCATTGCGGCCTTATCCGGAGGTAATAAGAGCTATATTGTCAACCAAACTACATCGAGATATCGTAATTAGAGAGTCGACGATTGATGACCGCATATTACAGCCGTGTGCATGCCAATGACCAAGTGTTGCAACGTCGAATCGTGTCCGACGTACCTTGAGACGTTTTCGGAATAATAGCTGTAGGCTGTAGGGTGTGACATCTATATGGGATGCGCGCGATAACAAGTTCTCTATCTGCGTGGTTGATCGATGTCTTTCGATGTCTGGACGCGTAACGTCGAATGCAATCATAATTTATTTCCCCAGAAAATTACTGCATGATATGATAATTTCGAGGCATGGGGAAAAGATTGAGCTACCATTAATCAGTAACATCTAGCTAGTGCTAGTCTGTAGTTTGACTTAACCCTCAGCTGACACACTATATTGGATTCGATATTTTTTCCATACAAAATGTGTACGTCACTTAACTATTTTCAATTGCATATTTCTCGGTATCTAATGCATAAAATTTGAACAATTTTTTTTTAATCGATAGAAGATCAAGAAGAAGTCTAAATAGGTGCGAAAATCGAGAAGTTGAATATATTCGAAATATTCGGAAGAGAAGGAGTGAACGATTTATAAATGCCAAGCATTTTTGTAAAAATGCCCGGGTGTACGACACCCAGTGTGTCAGTTGAGAGTTAATAAACTTAAAATATTCTTACACAGTTATTTTTATTTTTTATTTATATAAATTAATATTCTTTTTATGGAAGATTTTTCTAAAAATTTCAAATTTTTAGTTTACAATTGTTTTCTTAATATAACCTTGTTCAAGAAAAAAATGTTGCCCATAAAAATATTTTTGCTTCTCGCAAACTATGAATTAATTGCCAAAATTTCCATGATCGATCGCTAATAATTATTAACTCTACATATTTACGAAGATATAATATGCTTGCTAATAAAAACAGTCTTGCACATTTTCATATGCACAAGAAGTCTCATGCAAAAAGCGTAACTTACAATTATGGCTTGAGTGATTAGTACTTTGAAAAGGAGGTATCGAAATGTACAAATTAAAATTATATTAGATATCTCGTTTACTCATTGCAGCTGACTCTGAGATGAATGATAAGTCGTTGTGCAATACCACTCGAAAATATTAAGAGCTCCTTTCACGTCTAAGGAGTTGGCGAACAAACTTTATATTGGTGCCGAGTACTTAGTAATCGTGACTAAAATGAACGTTATTTATGGAACAAGCTGCTATTTCGAATTCTGCAAGCCATAATTTCCCAGTTTTTTTTTATGTCTTGAGTAACGGTAATCTTCTTTGTCGCGTGTACGCCGTTAGTTAATGAATTTCTTTAATTCGATATCAGCCTGAAGCCGAATGAAAGAACGAATTATTACTCCGGCAGGTGCGACACTGCTCGCCGCCAGTGCACAGGACTTAATACGTTTGTCGCACGCGAGTAAAAATGATAATGTTGCAATATTCAACTCGGTTTTGTAATTAAATCGAAAGAGAAAAGAAATTTTACGATCTTAACGACGTAATCGATATATGAAATAATAAACCGAAGTTTATTGATGATGAATCGCTTTCTTTTGTAATTAATATTTATTTATTAATGTGATATTAAAAAGATATATATAACAATATCGAAATGTACACAGTAAATATTTGCAGTTGGTCGGTGCAAGGGTCTTGATTATTTTGTTCACACGCGGTCTTTTCGCGCGACATTCTTAAGTTTGCGGGTAAGTTCATCCGCTTAACAACGGGTGTGTCGCGTTCTTGAAAGTGTACGACATCACACACACGCATATGCGTTTTGTCGTACTGTAATGCAAATCGGGTAGGTCGCGGTAGGATACGTACACGCGGTCTTGATTTAAATCTGAAAAGTGGTCCTTTCGTACCACCGGCCGGACTATTGAGGAGAGTTAGCATGTGAAAGGAAGGTATGCCACTGGCAAGGACTCCTCTCGAGAGGTCCTTAAGAACGCCACTTCACCCCAGATTTTTCAATAATCCGTTCGGTCAGGAAGCCAACTTCAATTTTTATTTCTCATCGCATTCCCGCGTACGTCTTTAAAGAGTGTCAAAGACTCCATAGATCTCTCTTCATATTTCATGAAACGTTCTAAAAGAAGAAAATGGAAAATAAAGCATTTTTGACATTTATATGCACATTATTTTTTATAAGGCTCTATCTTTTATCTATTATATCTATATTTTCATATGATAACATATACATATATGAATCAGGCTTTTGATGACGATGATTGATTTGTTAACAATAGTATATATTAAATGTGGCAGTTCTGACGTTGATATTTAAATTATGTTAATTAATAATTCTCGTTTTTTTATACATTTTATATATATTATGTGCCATTACATCTGACACGTATTTAATTTTGCACATATAAATCGATAATTATGCTTGATTTTCTTTATGCAAATAAATGAAGAAATAGATATCATAGGAATGATGAGTGATGTTTGCACGGAGCGAAAAATACGGAGCGTGGAATAATTTTTTTTAATCCGAGAGTAACTGCATATCGATACCTGTTCATTTCTGAGGAAATAACTGTGTTTGTGCATTTCTCGATTATACTGATTCGGTTCCACATTGCGCTCGCGTGCTTGTCGTATCGATTCATAAAGTATCTCGGAAAAATCATTTGATGAGAAGATGACTGGGCAGGGACGACACACGGATGTCGTGACTTCATTATCTCGACATTATTGCGAAACGAAAAAATAAAATCATTCGTGCCGTTTTATTCTGTAGTAGGGCATATATGCGCCAGCTGATAGATGGAATGTATATTTAGGAGGGCAATTTCTGCCGTAATCCTCTTGCCTTTCCTTCGTTAGTATAATAACGTACTAAAAAAAAAAAAAAGAAACATTTTTATATTATTAGCTACGAGAGCATATTTATGATTGCTGCTGAACGCAAGGCTCAATTGGAACCGGAGTACTTATTCCGATGATGGTTGGATTCGATGAATTGCCATTACGCTCTCGTTGACGAGCGCATATGCTGATTTACGATCCAATCTTATTTTTCTGTACTCTTTCGTTATCTGAATCCCCGTTGGATAATAACCCTTGATGCTGTACCCGACGCGACGTGTGTCGGGGCCGGGAAATCGGGCCTTCTAACTTGGAGTTCCGAAACGGAGCAACCATGCGGTAACATGCAAACGACGTTCTGAATCGTTTGCATCTCTGATAGGCGCCTTCTGCGTTCTGCATCCTGCGAGATGCGAGCCTGAGAAAAATACTCGGCGACGCGGCGACGTTGCCCGCGTGCGACGCATCGATATTTTCGTCGGCATGCAAATTAGACGGCGGAAGGGTATATGTGGGAATTTTCGGGGGCCTCACACGGAACACGCCTGGGCCTCACTGGGTTAAAAAATGGTGACGAGAAACAGTAGGAAAAAAAAATTATTGTGCAGCCGTCCCCCTGTCGACGGTCCCTCGGCCCACGGGGTTGCCTTCCGACCGTTTTTCTGCGCCGATGTCACGGCGGTGCATAAGAACTGCTGCTAATTATACGAGAACATATACCTGGTCCGCGAGATATAATATGCTAAACTCGCGGCATTATGCGCGTGACAACTTGGGTACACGCTAGGGACAATGTTGGGAAGTGGATTGCGCCTACCTGGAGCGCAAGCGGCGTTACAGACAATACCGCGCGTTAGGATACGTAGAAAATTCTATTTCCGGTTGTCGAGTAGTATCACCGCGACGTCATGGTTCGTTAGTTCCCCAGTTTGGATCGGATGGTCCACTCAACACTGCCATGTCGAATAATTCTTTTCCTGGACCTTCAATAGAATATATTTTTATCGAAATTGAGATATGATCTATTCCGCCTAACAAAATTATAACTTTCAGAACTTAAAAATATTTATTAGAGAAAAAGAAAGAAAGAGAGAAAAATGCAGTAAATATAAAAAAGATTATTAAATAATAAAATTATAAAAATTTTCTAAATTTTTATTATATTTTATTATTACACTGAAAAAATATGTTTAAGTAAATATATTTATTTTAATATCATTTCCTTGATGTAATT
This sequence comes from Solenopsis fugax, assembly GCA_003595255.1. Taxonomy (NCBI): domain Eukaryota; kingdom Metazoa; phylum Arthropoda; class Insecta; order Hymenoptera; family Formicidae; genus Solenopsis; species Solenopsis fugax. Next base: position 4,363 of record QKQZ01048664.1, read on the forward strand.
TAAAAAAATATTTCTCAAGTTTAAAAATAAATTATTAGCTAATATTAATTTAAATCAAGGAAATGTAAAAAAAAGTATATATATATTTAAACATAAAAAAATTTTTCTTAATGTAAAAATAGTTTTTAGTTAACTGTATTAATAATGAACTATTAATAAAAATGAAAAGGAATAATAAAATATAGTCAATTCTTCTTACACTAATTTTTTATTTTTTTTCTTAATATGAAATTAATTCTTATTACGAAATTGTTCAGTAAGATATTAATGAATTTATATTATATTCATGTGTTTTTCCCTACCATTCTTTCGAAAGTGTTTTACAACTATGAGATCATCAAAAGAGGAATGTAATGTTACACTAGGCGTGTTTGTCGCCTGCGCTCGTTTTTCGATACCATACGATCGATCATCGAACATCGAATCAAACCCTTTGTATCCCACAAAGCAACACCGCCTATAAATCCATTCTGCATCGATCCACCTTGTACGAGGGCGTGTGTGGCAAGCGGTCGGGCTAAAATGACGATTATGCTTCTGGATTGTGCGCTTTCAGGTACAGGTATACGCGTACGCACGTCCGCAAAACACGCATCGCGCTTTCGAGAACGCGTTAACTTTTAAAGTTGCCTCCCTTTTGGACTCTATCTCACTCACTCTCTTCGAATGAAGCCACGTTCGCATACAATACGCGCCAGGACGACAATCGAGCCTGCAGGCAAACAGAGAAAGAGCCACTCTTTGAACTGCCAATGAAATATACGATTACGAGCTGCACGAGGACCAGAGGTCGAGTAGGGATCCATAGATCACCGATTGGAAGCACATAAGGCCCCGTCAATGGGATTGGCGTCACTTCGGGTTACAAAAGGCGCAGGTTCCACACTGGCGTGTTCGCAGGGGCTCGTTAACCCTAAAGGCGGGTTTGTCGGTCCCTTCTCAGGTTGCCCAGGTGGGTCGCGATGGGATGCCAGGATTGAGTGCTCGATCAGTTTCCTCAGAGCTTCGCGAACCTCGTCTTCTCTTCTTCGTCGTTGCGCGAAGTTCACTCATGTTTTCGAGAGCGATTTGTTTTAAACGGTGCGACGCTAACACAAAAGTGATTATATATTTATCCTTAAAATAATAAGAAAAAAGTGATTCGAAATATATTGAAAATTAGTTTGCTCGTAATTGTAGCACGTGCTACGAGTATATAAAGTTGCACTAGTAAAATATTAGACTTTACGTCTCTTAACTGGAAAAATTTACAAGTTACACGAGGAAAGTTCTTCTTCTTTGTCTTCTTATTTAATTAGTGGTAAATGTGTGTTAACGTTACTCATTTCATAGTGTAAATATCTTCAGAGAGAAAGAAGGGGCAGAGGAAGGTAGAGAGAGAAAGAAACAGAGAGAGGAAACGAGGAAGAGAGGGAACGAGGGCTCCTAATCAAATAACCCAAATCTGCAGACGCCGTGTAAGCGTTTTGACGGGAAGTGAGTTATTAATAGAATGATTCGAGACGATAGAGCATGCTAACTTCTGGAAGATCGTGCTCGTGATAAGACAGAGAGAGATAGAAGAAAAGAGAGAAATGAAAACTACCACGTAAAGCAAAACACGAGGGCTGAATCATGACTAGACGAAATTATATCTTCGTTCGAAAGAACGTATATGAGTTATCCAAAGGCGGCACTCGTGGATGAGCAAACGAGAAAGGGAGCGAATGATGGACAAAAGTATGGGCCTGCACAGTGTGCCGTAGTGAATGTGGAGATTGTCAGAATACACGTTGCGTGATCTTATAGTGACGAAGTGACCAATAGACGCCAATAATTATTCGTATAGGTTGTTATTAATCCATTTGATTTCTCATTGCTTGTTTTTTTTTTTTTATTAAATATTACAAACAATTATTTTTGTAATCAGCGATGTTTAATTCCAATTAGATATTTAATTCCAATTTTGAATTACCAACTAGAAGTACACGCTGTTTTTCAATCCATCACTTAGTTAATCTCAGCGTAGCCCACTATTTATTATAATTAAAATCTCTTTTGAAATACATGTTTTCATCGGAGAGTAACAATTAACGGAGGCTTGCGAAGGATCGTAAGATCTGAATGCGCGGGTTATACGGGCACTTACCGCATATATCAGTGAATATGTATTCGCATCCACACGGTACAACGTAGCGGTCATGAAGAGAATGCAGCAAGAGGTCTAAGTGGCCGGCCGGGTTGGAGTGAGTAAAATTATCGCACGGTTTATTGCATAATAAGTGCATGATTGATGCAACTGTTTGAGGAGACCGGTCGCCTGGTCGAGCCGGCGCGCGGCGCGGCCGTATTTACGACGTTTGTGCTCGTGGTAGAGCGTCTAAGCGGTATTCCGCGTTGCAAAATTCACGTCCTCCGCGAGATATATCTACGATCTCTCATCGCGCCCACTCGCACGCGGGCACTCTCCTCCATTCTGTATTCCTCCGTCCACGTAAACGCTGGAGCCGTGCGCAAGAGTCTACCTACGGGTCCGCTACAAAATGTAGTTCACGTACGTTAAATACGGGCACGTGGAGCGTGCCGCTCTGGCTACTCTGTGCCGCGCGATGCGACGAAACGACGCGCCGCGCGTAAACCACTCGTGTTATGACACCGCTGCTCGGAGAGAAAACGATTCCGATCCGCGTGTGGTTGGGCGACGTATCGCGTTTACGGCGTGTGGTTTTACAACGAGAGAAGGAGAGAGAGAGAGAGAGAGAGAGAGAGAGAGAGAGAGAGAGAGAGAGAGAGAGAGAAAGAGGTGGGGAGGAGGGCTTTTGCGCAACTGATATAAATCCGCAAAGTACAAGCGCGCGCGATCTGCCGCGCGGATAAGAGCGCCGTTAATTTTCATGCTCGCGCGAGAACGGGAGTTGAGTGGACGAGCGATGGCATAATCAGAAAATCCTGCCTCAGATAGAAACGCCACGCGCGGTTCCAAGTGTAGGTAATTCGTGGATAGAAACGGGAATGCGCATTGTTAGCCGTTATCCCTCGAGAAAATTCCGCCGCATTTGTTTAGCCTCTCAGAGGAACAAAATAACAGGGACTACAATGTTTAAATGGTATCGCGACAGTATTGAATTTACAAGAATTTAGAAAATGCGATTTTATTAAGCGGTAAGATAACTAAATTTATTATTTTTTTTTTCTTTTTACATCGTTTTGTTAATTCCTTTGGTTTGAAACAAAACGTTCCTTCCACGGATTTATGTAAAGCCGGTAGCAATGCTCGCTTGGTGATTGCCGGCAAAACACAAATTCTCAAAGGAGAATTTATTTCTCTTTAATATTTCAGAATTTATATCGTCTTAGATCAGTGAATGCACGGCAATATGCGCGATATCTCCCTTCTTACCAAACCGACATTACTGCCTACGTACGTGTCAACTCGAGACAACGAGCTTTCAACCTTTTGTACACGTGACAGCAAAGCGCACCACGAAATGTATGCGTGGGCATACGTTTGTAACCTGATCCATGTGGAATTTGTAGCTGCATGATCGATGCAAAAAGTATAATAATCCGTACTTGTATCTAGCGGAGAGAATATGCATTTTATAGACTCAAGTGTTTGCATGTTCCAGTTTCATATCTTTGAGCAAAAATAAACATATAATAGAATGTAGAAAGTAATAAATGTTATTGTAATTTATCATGTTATTGTAATTTATCATTGCATATTAAAAATTACGCCTATTGTTATTATACTAATATACTAATATTGTGCAAAAGAATAATGATTTTATGATAGAAAAATAGAGAAGTAATTATTAAATATTATTACTTCTCTATTTTTAATATATATTAAAAGTAAAATTAAAAACTTATTTATAATAAAATGAAGTAATGTATGAGATCTATTTTATTTCATTAATATGTGTATATGATTTTTGTTATATAAATATATGAGAGAGAGAGAGAGAGAGAGAGAGAGGAGGAGGGAAGGGGTATTTCAAGCATAATAACAAATTGCTACATTATACGTTTTCTTCTCATCGTCAAAATCTTGGTAACATAATTTCTCACATGAACGTATATCATTGCTGTGATGCACGTTGAATGCTATGCCGTAAATACGCACGTGCGTATGTGCCCAATTTATCATGTAAGATCGAGCGATGGTCCCGCAAGCAGCATCATCTGACATAACATGGAACTCTATTTCGTGATAATCTTAAGTATCGTTATACGCTACATTTCTCTCTCATTTCTTATTTTATCAAAATATAATAGTAATGATACAATAGTAATAATTATCGCAATTATGTAATTATCGCAAGGCATGTATAATATTATAGAATATGTGTGCGTGTGTGTGTGTGTTTTTTTAATCCTTCATCGATCTATTCATAGTTCTTAAAAAAAAACTAATTCTGCATAATTATAAAAATTTTTAATCTTTTAATCGAAAAATTTCTAATCTGAATTATTCGTTGTTGTACATTTTCAAATCTATGATTTATTTGCTATGGCATTTGTTTGCTATGAGATATGTACAATCCAGGATATCTTAGAAAATTCATGTTCAACAGAAGACGGGCATGATTTCTTTGACATCTTTTTCCGCGTTACTTCATGCTGAGGATGCATATTTTCGCGTAAACAGGTTGGAGCCGTACCGAGAGGATGTTTATGAGAAGGCATCATGTAATTGCGTCCGCATGCATATTTTATCGCAGGATGCATCAATCCGTACACGCATGATGCAAAGACATAGAGCTAATAAGTTAGACGTATGAAGAAAAATTATACGCGCGCTTCTTTTCGAGTTAGCTTAAACGGCGACTGGCTTTTTGTCCGCGCCGAGAAGATTACGAAGCATGCAACTCACAACCGGCGACTCGGTAACAAGGAGTCCCCTTGTATGCATCACACGAGTCGTACTGGAGTACGTCTCAATCATTCGTTCACGAGCACCACGTGGTGGCATACCGGCGGACGCTGTTCTGATCATACATTAAGCAAATCATGCTCTATCATTAGAATGCCTTTTCATAAAACTTGTTTTATACGGCGTGAATTCTATTTCCCGACCATATTATTATATACATATTGGAAATTGAGCGAACGAGCAAGAAATGCAGGCGCTAAAATTTTCCATGTTAATGAAATATCAGGAAAATTACGCACTGAGATCCGCGCTTGACTCTCATTAGCCCTTCTTTCTAATTATTATTTATCAGGAAAAGATACATTCCTTCGATAAAATTATATATTATAAAAATACGTTCTGCAACGTTGCAAATATTAATTTACGATTTGAAAAAAATATGAGGAAAACATATTAATAGGCGAATTAAATTATTAGAAAGAAAGTAAAAATTTATAACGTGTTACATATTTCAACGTATAATTATGGTGAGTACACCATAACAGCTTATGAATTATTCATGAGTGTTATTTCCAGAAATATTTTATTAAACACTGTTTATTTATTTAATTTGTAATGTGTCTGTCTATAATCCATAATTATCCATAATTAGGATAAGATGTTTTTATTACTTATTAAAAGTATTGGCACGCGAATTCTTGCATACTTTTAAATAAAATAAATTTTTTCAGAATTATCTCCGATAGGAAATTTTTAGATAGTGTTTTTACGAATCAATATAGATTTAATAATTATTAGGCGGATTCGATTGAAATTCTGCACAAATTCTTGAATCTAGTCTTAAGTACGTACGTATCGACGCAATCTTCCAAAGTAGACACTTGCTGGCTCACTATATCCTACCGATGCTTTCTCACGGACCCGTTTATGTCCCATGAGTCCATTTACTTCGCGACGTCTACAGGCACTCAGCGCACATTTTGCAGTAGCCATTCGGTTATATCGTTATGCCATCCATTTAAAATTTATCAACGATACTGGCGATGCATTAATGCGTCGTGCGCGCCGCCAAGTGTCCATTCAAGTTTTTCTCGATTCGACTTATCGACTGATTTCTGTTCCGTATGGATGAATGGAGTTTCTTGCATTTGATAGGAACGCAAGACTTATGAAATCGTTATACCGTCTGGTAGAATTATATCGAGGTAAATATCATTAAAGAGAAATAAAAATATGACGAATCAATAAGATTTCTCAGAATTGAGAGATTATTTTAATTATTGCTGAATTTTTAATTAATTTTTGATTGGCCGAACATATAATTTTTGATTATTTTTGTGTTATAAATGAACTGTAAAAGACGAGATGTAGAAGAAATTTTCCGATGCTGAGAAATGCTTACACGAAACTAGATTTCGTGGAAAATAAGAAAAAAAAATTGAAAAGAAAAGTGACTCCCTTTTGATATAATTGAAAAGTGATTATTTACGTTATTCGCCAAATAGAATACAATGAGCTGAAAGATTTTACGAAACCTGTTCCGTACAGGTTACATAGTAGTGGGTTACATGAATCACGTTCGCGTTACGCAATGTAATCTGAGCACATTTGTACATATAGGCATATGTATACATCGTGATGATGAGTCTGCGAAACCAAAAAATAAATCAATCAAGTATAATAATTGTGAAACACAATGATCAAATTTGATCTCGAATAATGGCGACTGTAAACGGTAGCAATAATATTTATTTGAGAGATCACTGATTATTAAGTTTAAAATTAGAATTGTATTTAGATTATTGCATTTATTTATTGATGCCAACTTTGATAAACAGAGCTTTCGTTATTGTAACATTATTTCCATTTAAAAAATTTGACTTCTTACTTTAAAATCACATTACAAGAAACTCCTTAAAAATCAAAATGTTAAGATGTTACAAGAAATATTGAAAATAATCTTACGTTGAGATGAGTGTTAGGATTAAAAAAAATTATGTCATTAAATTGGTTAAAGTATGTACCTAAATTATATATTTACTGAATAGAGAATATTGAGAAAAATGCTAACCAATACCATTTCTTGCTTTCCACCATTTATCCTGTCGATCTTAAATAATATTTATAATCAATACATTTCAATCGCATATGAGTACCGGAAATATATCAAGTCTTTCTGGATAATTATCTTTTCTCTTTCTTGTCAGCTGTAAAATACGAATAAAATCGCAGACGCGTAATAATTGCATTAAATGAGAGAAGAAGAGCCAGCAGGAAGAGAATATCTTTTCTATCTTAATGTACGTAATAATAACAGTCAATTACTATTGTACAATAAATTTATGACAATCGAATATCAATTTATAAACCAGATACTAAATCTTTAATTTGTCATTTAAAATGATTTTTTAATGACAGATGTCAGTTTCATAGCGATTGTGTAAAATAGTCACGAATTCATTTCGCTTATCTATAAAACATGCATTTTAAAAGCAACTAACAAGAGATTAAATATAGAAGAATGTTTTATCCTTTAAATATAAATTTACTCCTTTAAATTCGTAATAATCAATACGCCTCCGAGGTATTATCTCGATCCCATTGAGATTTCTTACATAAATAATTTTGATATTAAAAGTCCATCCGCCAGAAGCAATAATATTATATTAACGATAATCCGCTCGACATTGTTTATTAAATTCCAGAAAATTATCATTGTATAAATAATCTGTATCTTTGTAATATATAGTATCTTGTAGAATAATTCACGTAAATTTTTATAATAGCATATTACATGGCATATTATTGAATTTTTAAAAACTGAGATGCTGGAAATAATCCTACTCATCATATAAAAACTTCATAAATATAAGTTTCATATTTTGGAGCAAACATTCGTACACGTTACAATTTTATTATAATTATAGTACAATTTTATTACTATTGTTTTTGTAATAGTTTTGTTTTATAAAAAAATACATCGAGAATTGTTCTATTATATATCATTTTTTCTTGAAAAAGTTCTCATAAATTCGGTGATATTATTTTTTGATCTCTAATGTCAAAGAAAAATATGAAATAATATAATAATATACTTTATATATTATTTTTATTTCAAATTTATCTACCTCCAACAGAATATAGACGTCTTCAAAGAAAATTACGAATTTTATTTATTTAATTTATTTAGTAGCTTTATTATTTTAGGGTATATTAACACATTTTAATTTCTATATGTAATTTAGGGTGATAATATTTTTGTTGCGCGCGTTAATTTATTTTTAATACGTATTCACTTTGAATTTTCGGCATGTCGATAGAGTTGCCCATACTTCGATCCTCGAGTTGAAGGATCGGAGTCATGGTGATTCAGCTGTTTCTTGCCCCTGCGATCGGTTGACGCTTACCAAACCGGTCCTGCAACGGGTACTGGACCATCAGTGAGGAATGGTAAGAGGAGAAGGAAGGATCTTCGAACTTTGCCTGACGTCACCGTTGAGGTCAATGTCACCTGGTCGAATCAGTGCAAGAACTCGCGTAACCATTCGCGCAACAAACGAATTTCTTTCAAAGTTTGGTAATCTTCAGTTTCCAAGAGAGAGTTTCAATGTTTTTCTTTTTCCGTAATAAGTGAAATAGAGCGATTGCGTTGTAAAAGTTGTAGATTTTTAGCTAGTCTAATTTAAACTATTTAGAGAAGATTAGCGGTGAAATCTGAACACATTAGAGTATTAACATTTTATATAGATAAAACACAATTAATTCTATAAAAATACATATCAAAAGTAAAAGCAAGTAATGTTTTATATCTCATTCTGAGATATATTTTGACCGTTAGAAATGATAATGACTATTAGTAAATTTCAAATTTTCTGGCATGTAGTCAGAAAGAGATCCTTGCTTCTAATTTTATGATTCTTCTGCCTTGACAACCACTTTGATCTGAGAATGATTACATCGAGAAGTTCGTTGTCCTACTTTCAACCCTCTCCATGATACTGCGCCTCCCTGATTCACCCCCCACTATTGGACTCTGATCCTCCCCGATGCGGAGAGGGATAACGGGAGGAAAAGAGCGAGAGAAACTACCTCCACGATCAATACGGTAATGACGCCCGCGCCGGGATGTTACCATGCTAAGCGTTTCGCTGTTTTATGCTCGTGATTATGCTGTGCCCTCGGTTCTTAGGCTTTTTGAACTCGAATCGCGATAGGGCGACCGATAGGTTGTCCCTTATCGGGTCTCCTCCTTTTTCTTTTTCCCTTCTTTATTTTTTAAATTGCGAGCAATGGCGTTTTGCTGATGTCTGCAAAATCAGATGCGCTCATCTATAATCGCGTTATCATTAATGAATCTAATTGAATATTAAAAATAAAATGGAATATATATGAATTTTGTATGCTATAGAATACAAATTTTTTTCATTCATATAACAAACATGATTAATTTATACATTATCCGAATAACTACATTTGTAAAAGAGAAATTAGAGATATTAGAAAATAAATCGAAATTGTGCGAAATCATTAGGATTCTTATGACTTGTTTATGAAAATTGTTTTTTTTTTTCTTCATGAGGATTTGTGTCACGCGAACTACGTGCAAAATAATGTCGCTCGAGCTTCATCCCCAGAAAATTGGTCCGGTAAAAAAAAAAAATAAAGAGTGCTAGCTGATCAACATCCACGAGGAGCTGACACTAAGCCTTCAGAGTCAGTGGCCGACAGCCGTAAGTTCGATGCTTTGGAGCCGTACGATGAAGCGTTTCCTTTCTATGAGCAATGAGGCGAAAAATTGCTGACCTCCTCCCGCCCCGCGTCGCCGATTGGTCGGCCGAAGTTACCTATGTCGTTCCAACCCCTCATACGATTTTCCAATACCTCGTTCCCTATCATCCCATACCACCCCACGCAGAAACGATTTCGTCTTGTTATGAACCCTCCTCTCGATGACACGATACTATACATCGTCTAGTAAAGTAAAACATTCTTTTTAAGCGTACTTTATTTGTGTTATGTAATTATTATAGAATATGAATACAGATTGTGATTTTTTTTATAGACAATCTTAAAATTGTTAGAGCTGTTTCCTGTATTGATAGACTGGAAATTAAATCCAATATACAATATTTTTAAGCAAAATAGATAAATAATTAGTAATACAGTCCAGAAAATTTATATTTGAATATTATAATTGAATTCTTTATGTATATAGAATTATATCTGAATCTTTTTTCTAAATTACGATTGCGATATTTTTTGCAAAGAAGTGAAAATACAAGAAAATTAATAATACTTATAAAAAATAATTTTTTTGCCCACGAAACTACTCGCTATTCTAATAACTTTCCCAACTTTTCTGCTAGCTTTGAATTTGACTCCTCGCCTTTCATAAATTAATCTACAATGACAGAAGGGAGTATTAAAGACACTTTCATGCGTGGTCCGTAATTGTTTACGTGGAAGAAGGTCACGATCGTGAGAAACAAAGTCAAAGTAGTTTGGAATAGCGAGAATCGAGTAGTTGGAGTTGTCGATTAATTTTCCGGTGGCTCTCGCGTTTATCGCTTACATTGGTGGGCGACGCTGATAGAGGGAGGGGGTTCTCTTCGGGAGCGTAGAGGACGACGAGGGTGATTAACAGAGTCCGCATGCGCCGTCTCTCTGGCTTCTCGTTGCAGCGGCAGCAGCTAGCAGCAGCAGCTAAGACCGGGGGCGACTCAAACCCCCCTTTTCGCGAACGAGGGGGGGGATGGTCGAGGAAGGGACCGCCGCAGGGTGACGCACGAGGGGAGGCGCGAGGGGAGGAGGAAGCAAATTAATACGGGCGAGCAAGAGGGTCCAGCTAACGAACGAACCGACGCCAAGTCTAGTGCCGACCAGCGCCGCGACGCCTCGCAATCCTCTCTCCCTCGCAATCTTCTCTTCTGTTCTGTTCTCGCCGTTCACCGTATCCAACATCCAGGGCTACCGTTTGCCGAGCTCAGCTCGCCTGGGACCTCTCGAATCTCGACGGCGTTCGGTAATAACGCAAAACCGATTGGGTCAGCTTCAGGGTGAGACGCGTCACGTACAAGTGAGCAGTGCGAGCCCCGCGAGTCGATTGACCGACCAAACGCCTCACTCTCGCGAGGAGAAAGCCCATCCGTGTTGTCGTCCCGTTGACCGTTGAGCGCGACCTTCTCGCGGCGACGGTGAAGTGTGAAGGTACCCTTGTGACGACACCCGACCATGACAGTGAAGGATGGGGATTCCTTTTTGTCTTTCTTTCATACCGCGGCCGATTGTACGAAAGCGCACGTATGTATCGTGCAAAGAGTAACGATCTTCTCGGGATGATCTTAACGCGTATTCTCTGTTGAAAACGCAGCGAGAGACAGATTTATTGCAAAATACGTTTTCGAAAATATTTTCTAGTATTTTCTATTTACTCTATTTATTTTAATGTTTTTTTTAGTATTCTTTTTTATTTTATATAATGGTGAACATGGCATGTTACGAAGCTTTTTATTTTACGTGATACCCCGTACTCTGATACACAGTTATTTTTCGTACGTCGTTTCGTATTTTTCGTAAACCATGAACTTATCCATGTTGTTGTTAACTACGCTGTATAACATATAGATTTAAATATAATATTTTTAATAATACAAATGATGTAAAACTTTTTTCAAAATAACATACGCGTGTGTGTGAGTATTTGTTTATTCTAAACTATTTCAGAATATTGGGATAAATTTTAAATATATGTGTGTAAGAGCGAAAGAGTGAAACTACGGGAATAGAACCCCGTCAGAGGAAATGTTAGCAATGAACAGAGCATTTAACATAGTGTTATAATTAGGCTTTACCTCAATAGCGTCATTAAACATGCTTTCCAGTAACTTAGCTGCGTTCAGAATGATGTATTTTTTCTCATACTCCACTATTTCGCTATTTTATGCCTGCTAAGGTTACAACCCACGCTAATTTGTGTGTAGAATCAGATGAAGATTCCCAACGAGAATAATAAGAATAGTATAATTATTACAATGTGCTAATTATATAACCGAAAATAATTAGCGATTACGCTAATTGCGACGTCGGTGTAACACTCTTTTACAGATTTGTTGTTAACTTTCTAATCTTTTTTTTTATTTTTCCTGAATTACTACACATTTTTTTATATCGATTCATTGTTTATTATTGGTCGTGGCTGTTGCATTTTGTTTCTCGTCGCACGTTAATGTGTCTAATCATCCGCTACTGACATCTATAAACCTTGAGCCCACGACTCACTCCGCCATGTTCATACGATACATTTCTATTAAGTTATTGGTGTATTAGAAATAATTAATCTTGTTCGAGATATACATTTTTCTACGAGATGAATATGTAAATATTGTTTCGCATATTTGCACTGAAAATAAATGCAAGATTCAGGGTGAAAATTTGTAATTTTCTAACGTACTGTATTGTACATCGCGTTCTTTTTTGTAAAAATTGAAATGAAGAATTGCAGAATATTTATTTAGCACGAAATTAGACACAGCACCAGATTGTTATGCGTCTCATCAATTTCCTATCAAGACGTTTACTTTCGATCATCAATTTGTTTATTTTCGAGTGCGATGTTTAAGGGATTTCACAAAAACAAGTAGCGTTTATATTCTCTCAGTCGAAACTCTTATTAAGATCCAAAGTCTTCGGGCCGCGGAGACGACGGAAAGTCCCCGTAGTATCATTTTAATTAAACGAAATTCCGCGTGCAACAAAGGGCGGCAAGCCAGCCGGATAATTCGAAAGGGCAGATACGTGCTTCCTGGTTGGTCGAGTTTATAGATGCGGGTGGTGGTGGTTGGCGTCGAAGAAGGAGGACGGCGGGGAACGGAAGCGGTTCTCTAGGGTTTCCCCGGGGGTAACTAGGCGCTGAAGGGAGACGGGTGGCGGAAAGAGAAAGAGGGAAAGAAAGAAAGGCAGAGTGCGAGAAAGAGCGAGGGGAAAGAAAGGGGAGAAGAAGAATGAGAGCGAGAGCAGAGGGACAAGAGTGAGGGAGAGACTGGAGTGGGATCGATAAAGGGAGTGTCGTCATGAGAATGGGACAGAAGGAACGCGCCAGGGGTGGCTCTCACCACCCGAAAGACGATCTTAAACGGGTCAACGCTACTGAAAAATCGATTGCGTAAAGAATCCGAGACTAAGTTCGTCGGAATTAATTTCGGACTGAATGGTTTGAAGAACAGATTGTATCTCTTATAATTCGCACTTACTAACATTTGTTCGATTATAACACGTACTCCTTATCTTTTTCTAATTGTCTAAACTTTTGAAAAGGAAAAAGATGTAGTTTTAAACTGATATATTATAATTAATGTTGAAAAAATTATTTTTAATCCTTCAGGAAGATTAATCGATAATTAAGGGCTTACTCATATTTTTGACATGCTTTCGCGGAACAAATGATATAAATAGGATGCAAGAACAATACAGAATGCAGACAATAATGTATGAATTTTTTAATCATATAGCGATCATATAGCGACTTGCCAAGATGTTGGTTTTCCTTTGATGACTGTTTCGTCACATATCATGCAAGAATGGCGCGACGCAAGACTAGATAAATTAAGAAAGGTTTACGTTTCACCGTAAAATAAACGCCGCGTCACACTTCCCATCTTTGTCCGATCTAACAGGATGATTGTTTCAGATCTTACGTCAGATCGGTAACGGTCTTCTCATAATTATTACCATACGTGCGTCTCACGATTATTGCTGTATTATTCCACCATCGTCGGCACGTTAGTGCCGCCTATCCGCCATTAACCACCCCGCCATTTGTTAACGTCGCGCGGATAAATTTATTGTACTTTAGTGCAAGGCGTATACTTTCCGCAATACGTACCTCCTAATGCCCGTTTCTCCTCCTATCCTCCGACGTGTAATGGATGGCTGCTGAATATCGGCGGTCAAGATGGGTTGCTGGTCTTCTGGGCAGTGGCGACACTGAGACTTCCTGTAGAACGACGTTGACTAATTCATGCCCGTGGGCGTCAATAATTTAGAACATAATAATTGAAGAGAAAATTGTACGAAGATGGCACGTAACATTTCCCGCATTTTACAGTCATTAGCTTTAATGTCTGAACAGTTAGAGGGAACGATTTTGAAGAGAGCATGATTAGACGCGGACTAGAGCACTGATGAATTGCTTGCATTATTGATGAAGTAATGCATATTTAACATTGCCTATTGATAAAAATTCTATGTATACACGAGAGTAATTTTTCTTTCCTAAAAATTCGATTTTTCTTTTAAGATGCCAGATCGTGTTTGTTTTTTAAATAATATAAATATTCTTTAAAAATAAAATTTTAGAGATAATTATTTTGCATGAGACACGCAGAAATTTGTTTTAAGGTGAGATCGAATTATTCCAACGTGACGGAGAGTTCACGATATTCGAAGTTATATGAAACAGGGGCATCAGCGAGGGATGGGATAATCCTTGCAGGCGGATTATTCGGGATTCTCCTTGGCTTCGAAGTAAAAAGAAACGGGGCCGACGAAGCTCGCCACTTTCTCGCAGAAGCCTCCGCCCTTCTGCCAACTTCTCCTGATATATTGTTCCCTCATCCCTTTTTCTTCCGCCGTTTTACCCTCCTCGCAGTACCCAGTCAACGCACGCTTACTTATACGCAAGCGACGGCGGAGCAATTCCTTCAGTTGCGTATTAAAAGTTTTATGTTAATCAGTAGATGTGCTATGAAGAAAGCGTTTCAATCACATTGTTTCTTTACATAGCAAAGAGTGTATAAAATATTTTATAAATAACTTTATTTTCCTCTGATATTATTTTTTCACATATATAACTGCGTTACAGATTATGCATTATTAATTGTTAAACAAGATATTAATTTTTATTTTTTTAATGAATACAATAAAACTCCATTATTCGAAGACAGAATGTTGAAATTTTTTTGACAATTTGAACGAGTATACAAACAAACTTATTTATTACGTAGTATATAATTCTATGCATATAACAAAACAAAAATTACGGCTATAGTTGTGAAAAAATAAATGAGTTTTTCATGAAAACTTTATATATGAAAGTTTCATATGCACACGCGTCAGAAGAGTAGAAGCGTCGTTGTCTGGCTCATAATATCATGCAGCAGCTTCGAAATAATGTCTGACCGCCCTGTCTCGTGACGCTTCTTGCCAGTCCCTCTTTTAACAAGAGTATTCCTCATCTATCAACAGCTTTCTTCCCTTTCTCGCCCTTTCCTGCGACGTACGCTTTTCCCGGGCAAGATTTATGAAATGGTACTTTGTACAGTTCCATTTTAGCATACGCCTCGATTTACTCTCTCGGGGTAAGGTTGGGCTGCGGCGTCATCTTATTCCGAAAGTTTCGAGGAATAGCTATAGCGCCGAAACCACCCTTATAGGGTGGTTCAAAAGTCTGGTATTCGTGTATAAGGCCATTGTAATTTCATTCGCAATTTCTAAATTTTCTTTTTAAATTCGATTTCATTTCTATTTAAGCCATTATTACGCGTGCACGTGCAGCCAATTAAAATAACACAGTGGATTTTTATTCAGGAATAAAAATTATAAACATCAGAAAATATTGTGTCTACTTGTTTAATATTTTATATATAATTTTAACGTGTACACAGAAAAAACATTAGTATCAAATCAACAATTCATTGTTTCATATATAACCAAGAATATAAAATCTCCTTGGAAGTATTTATAATCTCAAAGAGACATAATTTGCTAACATAAAGAAATTTTGTTTCTTCATGTAAGCAAATTATGTCTGATCAAGATTATCAAATTCTTCCAAGAAGATTTTATATTCTTGCTTATATATGAAACAATGAATTGTTGATTTGATAGTCATTTTTTTTCTGTGTAGAGATACGATATACGAAAAGTGGTATAATGTAAAAATATCAAGTTCGGTTGATATATCGAATTGAAATATGTTTTACTGCACTGTGCGCGTGCATTGACATACGTGTAGTTACGTGTAGCACGCATGTCTGAGGAGCCGCATGGCGGTTGGTCGAGAAAGAAGGAATCTTTTGCCGAGGGTTTTCCGTGTGTGAGCGTATAAGAACGCCAAGAGCGCAGCCACGTATCAGAGAATTCCACGAGTTAGATTTAAGGCGCGTTACCAGCGCACCCTCTTGCCACTCCCACATCCACCCCCGAAGTCACATCCATCAAGTCAGAATCTTGATTTCCAAATCTACCATCTTGCGACTGGTTGGTTCTTTTGGCTCGTGTTATCGCTTTCTCTTCCTCCAAACGGTTTGGCTCACGTGACTTCTTATTCAAATTTATATTTCGCATTTAGCATACACACAAAGAGAAGCAAGTTACTTTTTCCAATCTACTGTTACTCTTGGCGTTGCGCAAGTGCAGAAAAAATGCATAATATCAGTCTGAAAAAATGCTTAATTCGTGCCACTTTTTTCTTTTTTATTGAAGTTTACTCGTTCAGATTTTATAATTAATGCTCGATCACGGAATAATTATTTTGCAACAATGAAATAAAGTTTGTTTTTTTATCGCATAAGATAAGTTCCACTATCAATATTCAATTTGTTTATTTTTCTACTAGCTTTTTATATTTCCGACGATTTACAGACTTTTTTTCTTAACAAGATGTCTTGACCAGACTCCAAAATAGAGACGCGTGTCGAAGCCGAAGCGTACAGAATAAGATACTTATTTATCATTGGTCCGCCGGTAGCTACGGATAATTAAAGCCGCTCCCCGTCTTGTGACCCAGATATTAATTAGGCATTTGCGGACGTACGCTTACCGGCAGGCTACTTCGAAATGTTGCTCGCTGTAATAAAGTCGTTTCTCTGCCATTAATCGTTCTGTGTACACGCGTCGTTATGATGCGAAGGAAGAAACGCACGTGTAGTAAATATCCTCAAGCGCGAAGCAGGGTGATAAAGCAGCTGCATCCACACATTGCAGTTCGCGTATTTTTATCTTATTTGTTCCTTTTGCCTACTGCAAAGAAGGACAGATAGCGGAATTGTTTTATTCAGGTCACTCAATAAATTTCAACGTCTCTCTTTCACTAATACATATAAAATATGTTTAGAACTCTTTACACGATTATTTCTTGTTGGGCAGTAAACGTCTTGAAGAAAAGATTTATATCTATAATGCAGTAATATAAACATTGTTGACAACGTTGAAATTTTATCATTCTACTGTGTTTATGCTTAAATTTCACGAAGAGTACAAGAAATAACTGCATTACGTTTCTGTTTATCCCGTGCTACGTTTTATCTAAAATCTTGAAAGGCAACATGTGTTTAAATTTGCTCAGCTCTACCCACTTTGTATCAGTCTGTTAATTGTACGTACACACGTGCGTAAAGTAATAGTCTTGCTTCGTTGCCAAACCGGAATTAGAAGATGCAGCGGTGATTCACGTGCGTGACTAAAACTCGCGGCCTACGCGGAATCGAGGTGTTTTCGCATAGTTTGCAGGTGGATCGCTTTAGTCTCCAGTGTGGTCGAAGCTCGATACCAAGAATAGATCAAAGTCGGTACGTCATGACCAAATTGCTGGTCGCAGATGCACGCATAATCTCCGGTATCGTTCGCCTATATTTATTGCACTGCGGTAGACTCGCCGCCGCTTCTCGGTTTAATGATAGAAAGACGAGGAAGCGGAACATCCGTCATATCAGCAACGTTTATACGAGGTGGCCACTCAGCATGAAGCATGCCATATTGTCATTTCTCAAAATGCGGTTATACAGAATACCCACCGTATATTTCGTGCCGCGGGATAATGGATTTTGTCCAAGTAGACGTATGCCTTTTCATGCCGGCGCGGTGGACAGCTGCATTCTAATTTGAACCCGTCCGAAATCTTGAGATTTGAAACACGTATCTCGCAGATACTTATTTTTGATAAATATATTTTTACATAGAGAGTGCTTATTCCAAAGGTTGCTATAAAATTTCTAGAAACAGGCGGAGCGTTTTATCTTCATTAGTTTTATTTATTTGTAATATTTCAAATATTTAATCGTGTTTTTTTTATTTGAGTTAATATCATTTTCTCCTTTACTAGTTTATTATATTTTTTTACATGTTGAATAATATTTACATTAGGCATTTAAAACTCAATAAAATAAGCAAAGATATCCTTATGAAGGCTTTTATATACCTATTAATTATTAATAAAATTCTTGAACTATATTTGCTTGGTTGTGTTTCAGAAAAAAATTTATGGTCGCGTTTAACGTAGTTCATTTGTGAGGCTCTCGGACGTTCGTAGAGAATGATGCGCGAAACACAAAATTAAAAGATGGCTGCACCGTAGAAAAGCCGGAAGACAAACCGTGGAAATAATTAGTCGTGCCCATCACCGTGGGCCATATATCGTTTCTTCCATCTCTTAACGAGCGAGCCGGGCGAACGGATCGTTTGGTCTGACAGTGCGTATTCTCCTTCTTTTCTCTTGCGCGCAGCCACGTGGTTTTAAGCCAAATAGGACGGAAGCACTCTTCTTTCGAAAAGCCGTATAATTTTTTATGCAAAGTTGGGCCACTGTTCCATCCCGAAAACTGTAATTTGCGGCGGTTTATGAAGTGGGCGAGTATACCGCCCGATTCGATGCATCCGCAGAGTCACGTCTATGCGCAACGGCGCAAGGTGGCTCCTAACCGAGGTGATAATTACCACGTCAAAATCTTTTTATGGGGGTTCCCTAATTGTAAACAACGGGCAGCTAACGAATGATCGCCTATCTGCTAGATAGAAGATAACGTGGATAGATCCATCATTTTGATGGTTCACCAGGATCAGCATGTTTCACCAGCATAAGTCGCTGGAACGCGTATGTACAATGTGATTGATGCCGCTACAACGTAGTATTTTTAGGGACTGACGTGAATAACATATTACGAGAGAAATTCTACAATGGAAATTGCTAACAAATATTTCAGACAATTGTAAAATGTAAATTCCACGAAGTAAATATATTAGAATCACTGTACTTTTCTTCTGAAGTGGCTGCTATCTTGCACAGTTTCATTTAAGCGTGGCGAATAAGCCTACTTGATGTTGCGTCGTCGATTAAATGGTAAATTAAACGGAGAATTGGCAAACTCTCTCTCTCTCTCTCTCTCTCTCTCTCTTTCTCTTTCTCTCACTCTCTCTCTCTTTCTCTTTCTCTCACTCTGTCTCGAGTTTCATCCTGTGGCATCGAATCATAGATTATCACACCACCGCAATCTCTTCGATGTAAAACGCATCCTCGTACGCGTGATCACGCGTGTCTGAACTTGGAAATGTTAATCGGCACACTTACAACTGGTACGATGTACACGCATCTTTGCATTCATCTGCAAGTCGCGGCACGGCCATCTGCCACTATATCTTTCACAATGTAACGACATTTTACGAGCGGTTAGTTGCTTTTTGTTGCTGGACGCGCCATCGCGATTGCAACTTAGCCATTCGGTCGTTTTGCTTGTCGAGACGAAATTGTTAGGTACCGGAAAAAGATGCATGCGACATCCAAAAGATCCAAACGACGGTAGCTTTTATTACATATACTCATCACATCTACATGTTTTCGTAATATGTTATAACTATTGTAAATTATGGAGAACTATCAGAGATGATGTGTGATGTGATACATTGATACGCCGCACTCATTCGATTTTTTTTGCTTATTAATGTGTATGCAATTTAGAATGCAGAACTTGCTCTGATTATATAAAAATCTCTGCTATATATATA
>QKQZ01048666.1:307-10840 GCA_003595255.1 Solenopsis fugax
TCTCTCTCTCTCTCTCTCTCTCTCTCTCTCTCTCTCATTCTTTCAATCCGTCTTTCTCCTCTCTCTCTCTTTCCCTCGAGAGTTCGACCATCTCGCTAATCCCGTCGTAGCACGCCAGGCACGCCAAACTGAAGCTTTCCGTGCGATTCCCGATGGCGCGTTTATTTTCCTTCCTCCGACCCTCCCGCTCGACCTTTTGCTCCTCATCTCTTTCTCTCTTCCTCCCTCTCGCCTCTCCTTTCTCCCCGGCCGCTCCCCGTCCTTTTTTCTTCCCTCTTGTTCCAACAAAATATATCGGCTGCCTTGCCGCCCGAGGAACTCCTCGGCGAGTACAAAAAGGGCCGCGGTTTGCCGAGCGATTTGCGAAAATTACACGATCCTGAAGGCCATTCCGAGTAATTATAATATATTGTAGCGTCTTCGCGTTTGAAAAATGGTTTCGTCACTCGCGGCCCCCTGAGCGCGGCGCGCCGAATCGTTTTATTCAACACGGGGCTTCATTAAACGCCACGTGTTTTTATTCGCATACTTAACCACGTCGCCCGGAAAAATGCAAGCGTTCCGTGAGTAATATCCCGTAATCTCTCGAAAATTTTTACACGCCAAAGTGCGCGGTGCATAAAACGTACGTTCTGTGCCATTTATGGACACACGTGCACGTCGTCAATAAATATTACATAGAAGAGCAACTCTACTTCCCCAGAATTTTTATTACGCAGCAGAAAAATTTTTTTATTACCACTAAATCTTTCGTACTTGGACTACTCCTGCTTTGTTATGCTGGAAGATTCTACGTTCTTTTTCTTCCGCGTTAAGGATGTATGAGTCGTACCTCAAAACATTACCAAAAATATGAAAATATGAAAATAGGACATAAATAATAAATGTAAAATAATAATTCATTTATTAAACTTTTTCTTTAGATTGCGAAGAATTGAAATTCTTATTAATTTAATTTTTGAACAAAAGTCCAATGTTAAATACTTTGTGTCTCATAGATTTTTATCCATGGAAGTTTCTCGAAACTTTAAAGATAATTAAATTATATATTACATTTTATTTTTTTTAAATACAAACATTTATTCGAGGAACTTGAAAGTATGTTCGTGAATTTTAAAAAAATTTTTGAATCACTTCAAACAGATGACAAAGTGATCGAACTCGAGATAAGTAAGGGTTAATGATGTATGAATCATATCTCAGAACATTACCAAAAATATAAAAATTTCACAGAATATTCTAGTATCAGCTTGAGTATCTGTGTAAAATTTGAGCACAATTCACTTATTGGTTTAAAAATTATTTAATTTTTTGTTTACTCTTGCTTCTTATGTAAATCGCGTTTTGCAGTACTTATTTGCAAATTTGATGGAGAAGTAGCATTACCAATTAAATCAAAATTTTTACATATACTAATAAAACTCTAATAAATATTCGTGCAAAAATTCATTTAAATACGCTTACTCGTTTAAAAGTTATTTATTTAAAACTGCAACAAAATATAGTAATTTTCAGTTTCAGAGCCAAAATATGGGCACTCGCGATGAAAATTTTTTGTCGTTGATTAGGAAAAAAAAAAAGAATAAACCTAGAGAAGTCTTTAGTTCCTAAGTTTCGATAACTTTTGGCTCATATCTCGTATTACACAGCCAAAACGTTCTTAAACGCGCAGACCTTGCACAATCTGTTGTTTCCGCGAATCTCTAAGCGATGACAAACGAGCGCGGCTCCTCTCGCACAATTGCTACTACACGCGGACGAGAAGCACGGACGAGGATTTCAATTTAGACGCTACGGCCCTCGCCCGTACTGAAGTAAACTGTTGTAACCGGTGTCCCATTGTAAGTTAATTTCTCCTAACAGCGCCGCCGTCCACCCGCCTGGAACTTATATCAACGATATCACGGCTTCATCGTGCGTCGCCGGTGCACGTGTACAGGATAATATTCGCGGCAGCCACGCTCGCTTATTGCCGGACGAACAAAGCCCGTGAGCGGGCTTGTACCCGTGGCGTACCAGTTCTATATAGGTCTCGTCTCTGAGAAGACCTGTCTTCTTCGCTTGTCATTCCCTCCCATAAAACTTCACACCCTCCTCCGACTCCTCATATCGCTCGGCGAATACGTATACGCGCGGCCGCATCTCGAGAGGACGAGAGAAAAAAAGAGAGAGAGAGAGAGAGAGAGAGATGCGGCAACTCACACTACCAACGCCTGTAAATCTTTCCTCCCTAACGAGGTGTCGTAAACGCGATCTTATTAGCCAGCGTGCTCGTCTTTAAAATATGTGGACTTTCCGAGCGCCGGTGCTCGTCACGCTGGGAGCATTCGACAGTATCGCCCCGTGTTCCTCGAATGAATCTTACATTGACCCTCCCGCTCGATTCCTTTTTTATAGAGACCGATAAAGTCTCTCTGCGAGACTTCGGCTGCGGGAATGCAATTGCCACGTTAAATATATGATGCAGTTCAAATATTTAAAAGGATCGTATATTGAGAGGAGACAGGGAAAGAGTTCCTTTAACATCTTTCTTGCGTGTTCGAAAATTAGTCGACTGTGATCCTTTCTCGTTACTTCGCTGCCCTTTACGGGAAATCTCGCGGTTCGCCGATCCCACGCCGGCCACGTGCGATATTGCTAGTCACGGTGGTTTGCGTCGGTGCTCGCGTATATATTGTTTCTCGTTGCGTTTCGCCCGTGGCTCGTGTCGCGGACCGATTACAATGCGAGACAAGTTTTATGCTTCGCAGTTATTATCACGACGCGCGACAAGAATCAAATCGCGCAACGGTCGCCCGCGGCTATTTGCGATGCACACTCCTTTCGCGTGCGGCCGCGAAAGAGAAAAGACGTAGGGAAGAGAGAGAGAGATGGACGCATGAGGAATAATCGGCGCGCAGACAGGACCGAGACGAATGGACCACGTGGAAGACATTGTAAGATCGATAGACGGAATCGCGTGTAATGTAAATTGACTTTCGAGCCGAGAGCCGACAGACGGTGACGAGCTTGTCGTCCGCAGCGCGTGTCGCGAAAAGCCGTTTTACGGAAATGAAACTCCCCGAAAATGCGACTTTTACGAGAGGCCTTAGCCGTAAATCGAGATTAGCTGACTGTTATGTCTTCCGTTGATCACTCACAACAAAGGAGCCACGTGAAAATCTTAAAAAAAAAAAGAAACGAAAACGCCGAATTAGTAGCTTGACTGGTTAGCTTATAATAATATCAGGATCGTTTTTAAAGCTTAAAGAATAAATCTCGGTTTTCATCTTGTGCTGAAATATTTATTTAGTACGACTTTATGAAATCTATCACAAACGCAATATAAGAAGGCTCAAACTTTTTTGACAGATTTAATTATAATATAATTTAATATCTAATTTTTTAAATATTTAGGGGAAAGTTGCTGAAAGCGTACCGGTCGTCTAAATTGTCTCTACTTCATCAATATTTTATATTTTTACTCAATTTAAGCAACATTTTTAGTGAAAAATATAAAATAAATGAAAAATGAGTATAAACAAAAATTTAACAGATTGCATCTTATTTTCTGCTAACAACACTTAAAAAAATCAGTTAGAACTGATATTAATTTTTGATCAATTATGTAGCTGATAATAATGTAATCATGCAATTTGTACTGAATTTTGATATTTTCATGGAAGAGGATTTATTGTAGAATATTTTATATTTATTGTGTGTACATGTACATATTTAAAGATTAAATCGATATTTTTATCAAATTTGTCAAGTTTCTAAATCGTACTACTACAAATTTTATTGTTACATGATATTAATGTAAAATTGATAATAGTAAATCTGATAATTGATATGAATAAAATAATTGCAAAAATAAATTTAATCCAGTTTTATTTCGACATTTTCACCTGTTTATTATTGTAATTTATTAATTACTTAATATTTGATCCTTTTTCAATAAATTATTCATGAAATAAATATTAATCAATGATTTCTTATATTTTTAATTAATTTAACTCATAAATTTGACTTGCAAAAACGATACAATTTAGGAGACTGATTATATAACCTAAGTTATACCCTTGTAGTATATTGCAAAATGGCTCATCTAAAATAAATTAATTTAAATGTACACTTTAATTAAATTCTATTGAATTTATAAATAGTTAAAGTACAGAAAATTGATTTATAAATTAATATGTTGTCAGTAAAAGGTTAAACATTATAATAATAGATACCTGAAACATCAAGCTATAATTTCCAATGTTTATTTGCGTACAAATCATTATTAAATGGGAAATAATAAAAATTAATTTAAGTGCGCATAACTTAGATACGCATTTAGCGATTCTCTCCTAATAGTTAATTAGAAAACTAGCGACAAATGATTTATTGACCAATGATAATTTCCTTTCGACATGTACGATAGGTAAAAATCTATCCAAGAATGATACAAAATATTCTAGTAACGGGACTCTGCAGTGTACACGCTCTTCATATCGTTTAGCGTATTCGCGTTGGCAACGATCGCACGGGAGTCGCACGAAATGGTTTCGAGTATGTAACTTTATGAGGCATTCCACGGTCACTGCGATACGCCGGGGATTGATGGGAAAAAAGCGCGCTTTTACGGACGAGCCAGCCCACGCGGTGGAAGCACCGCCGTAATCGGGCCCGCGTCTCGCGGTTGCTGGAACGCGGTTTACTCGGTGATCTCGAGGTAAGACCGAATAGGGCTTAACGTGGAATCATATTGAGTCGATCGCTCCACATCGGCAGTCGCGGATTCTCAATATGCATCGGATAACATCGGATACTGGCAGGAAACGGCGCGGCGCGGGCAACCTAATATGGCTCGAGTCCACATTACTCGAGTCCTCGAGTCGCGGATACTGCCGGGCAGAAACCACTACTACGCTACTACCCTGCCATTAGGGGGGGCCACTAAACCGAAGACGAGATGGCAAGGACGACGACGACGACGACGACAACGACGACAAGGTGAACGACGCCGACCGTTGTCGCGACGGTACGTGACTACGACCGTCTTCCTGTCATTCCGCTCCTCTCTCTCTCTCTCTCTCTCTCTCTCTCTCTCTCTTTCTTTCTTTCTTTCTCTCTGTCCCTCCGTTCTTCTTCGTACTTCAGTTTCTTGCACTTCCATTCCATCTGTGTCTTCGATGGCGAGCATTCTTAACTTCAGCCAGACTACGGCAGCCCGCATAGTAACGGCGGTAGCACCCGGTTACGAAGAAGTCTCCTCGGGAATTCATTAACTTCGAGATCGTCAATGCTCTGCACGAGATACTTGAGATCGAATGAGCTTCCATCGGAGCTTTTGATTAACGACGGTTGAATAATTAATTATCGCGACAAATTGTATCTTCTTAATGAAGTTCTCAGCAAAATTTTAATTTATTCATTTTAATTTGTACAGATTGATATTACTGCTGATCTAACTCTGTACCGCATATAATCTAATTAAATCAGAATTGATTATTATATATTAAACAACAATACACTGAGAAAAAAATTTGTATAAACTAAAATATTTAAACAGATATGTTCAACTAAACATTGGATTGATTCAACAATTATTTTAGTTTACAAAAAGAGATTTATTCATGTCAAACATTAACATTTTTTAATCAAGAATTAACTAAACCAATTCAATATTTAGTTGAACGTTTTGGACTAAATATTTTAGTTTTTCAACAAAATTTTTTTCTCAGTATAAAACTTATTGTTAGTTCGATACGTAAGAAGAAAACTGATTAAAGATGAACCTTATTTCGTAGCTGGATCTTAATGTTAATATTTCTTGTGTGATTTTATATAAATTTTCAAGTCAAGTTCATCAAATTGCGCCCAAACTATTGATTATTTTAAGTCAAAAACATTACTGAACATTCTTTGAATAGTGTAAAATGTGAATTAATTTCATGTTAAATTTCATGTTAAATTGAACAGAACAAAAAATTATTGAATAAAACAAAAATGTAAAAAATGACTTTTTCATTTTAAAAAATCATAAATATTTTAGATCCTTAATATTTTTGTTTTAAATTTTTAGAGTATACTCTTCAGATATAACACTTTAAGAAAAAAAACAATGTTATTGTGCAGGTTTAAAAAAAATTCATTTTGAAGTATAGGAGGGTAATTTTCGAGAAAATGAATTGACGAAAATGAACTGATGCGTTTTTGACAACATCCTCTCATAGAAGAAACTTAGAACTGTTGATATATGGCGAAGTCCAATATTAAAATAATAACGTAGAAAAAATTTAGCCGAAACAACTTTTATTGGGGTCACACAGACCCCCAGTAACCGTTAAGGTTGTTAACATTATTGAATTATCAATTTAATATTACATTCTCGTTCAACTTAGAACTGTGTTTCAAAATAAAAAATTTCTTCGACGCACAGTTTGATGAACTTGAAAATTTCTGTGTAATGACACAAAAATATCAGCTAATGGAATAGGGAGGGGAGGGCTTATTTTTATAAATTATATTAACTTTGTTTTATAATATCGCGACTAGAAAATCAGCGACAATCATTCGAATCTTGCAAATCCATCTATATTTTTTCTCCATTCAAGACAAATCGTATTATAACATAAGATTCGTGTTTCTCGCAGCCATAAAAAAATAATATACCAATGCGACATTTTATACATGTATATGTACTATGTACATACAATGGTTATACACAGCGGTTAACGCATCACAAAATCGATAGTATGGGATTCGATTGGCACTTAACAGTCGTGTAATTGGAGCATAAATAATCCAGTGTCCGGCAACAAACACGCAAGGCCGAGCCCGAACACGAACCCGGGTTGTTAGCCGCGGTGTACCGCGACTGTACGAAGGTACAGCCAATTTTGTTAATTTGAAGAACTTAACGCGATACCGGGAACATTTCAGTCGCGACCGTTATATACAAAATATTCGCTCGTACGTGTGCGTACGTGTGCGTACGTGTTCGCGCGGAACAGTACTCGCGCGCGCGCATGCGCACGCGCGTGTACGTGTGTGGCATCGTATTTATGCATAAACACACGAGGCCATGCTTACTAATAAGCTGTTGCGTTTGCGTGCGGACTCGACGCGATGCAGGTGTAATGAGCGAACTTATAGATGATTATCATTTTCCGATACTACTCGTATCCGATTCAATCGGAATTTTTGCGGTTGGGTCGGGGGGAGAGGGGCAAAGAGACGGAACGCTAACGAACTCCTGCGGGACGTCCGTGCATATTTCTGTTCCTGTTAGTCCTTCGCCGCGGGGCGAAATTGTAATACCGCAAATAACACAGTAGCTCTGTACGCCGGATATTGGATAATTGGCGGTGCACCCTTGTCGCAGAATGAGTTAATTTGCGAGAGTAACTTCTTATAAATAGCGCCGCTACGTTATTTTGCAGTGCGGTCTACGTTACGGTGTATTTAACTTTAGAAAACGCAAACGGACGGCGAGCGAGTTTTTTTTCCCTGTAACGACTCGGTCCTTAGAAAAAGATACGCCACGTCCGAAGAGCGACGTAAGTCGACGATGGATGATGTCTTTCTCGACATTCCCGTGCCACGTTTTCCAATCCAACGCGCAATAGATTATTGCAATCGCGACGTTTTCGCGCGATATCGCGCCTCGCGGCGCTAACTCGATTTCGCAAATTTCGCACGCCGCGCGGTTTAGGGTCAATCGATTTCGCTCACACCCCTTTGTCTCCGCGCGTATCGAAGCGGCCGTTAATACGGCGGGCACCGTACCGCGCTGACCGGCGGCGAGGGGGGAGAGAACAGACCTAACACCCCGGTCCTCCGGAGGGATTTCGCACAGCCGCGATACGGCCGGCCCCAAAACCCTCCTACGGTTCACGATTTATGACCGTTGTCGCCTATATCTCCGGAAGAAATAGATTACGGCGCGGCCGAGCCGGACGAGGGACTGATATATTAATTTCTCACGAGCTTAGAAACGCGTAGAGCGCACACACCTGCCTCGTCCGGGACGAAACTTTCGAAAGAGACGGATAAGCGCTCGGGGATCGTTTCTTGTCGCGCGCCGCGTATCTCAATTGCTCGGCCGGATTCTCCATTTTGCAATGCCGCAAGGAACCCCGGGGGCACATCCCGGGGTTTTCAGAAATAATCTGGTCATCCTGACTAAGCGAAATGGATTGGGGGCGATCGTCGAAAGAGCTTAAAACTGGCGTCAGTTTTATCGATTGAACTTGACTTATATATTCGATTTACGAAACATCAACAGATCCCTACGTACTACTACATCGAAATCTCATGTATGTACACAAAGAACAATTTTGCGTGAATACAGATCTGAAAATAATTATGTTGAATTTAAAACATCCGATACATTTAAAACAATTTTTAGTGGGTGTTTAATTTTGGTGCTAAATATATTGTCAAAATTATTTGCAGTAACATTATCATGTTTAAACGTCCTACATAATTATTTTGATGGCCTAACATAAAATTATTTTCTGATCTACACTGAGAGAAATCGTTTGGTAGAATAGTGATCAAATGAATTTTATAGTTATTGGTACCAAAAACTTAGTTACATTTAACAAAACTTTTTGTAATAAGTTGTATGAAAATAATTATTTGGTTAAGGTTACAAATTGTTTGGTCAAAATAATTATATATTTAGTAACTATCACTATAAAATTCATTTGATCACTATGCAAACTTTGGTTGATTTTATCAAACATTTCTCTCAGTGTAGCTACTTAAAAAAACATTAAATTTCATGACATTTTTAACAGTGTAATTTAATTCTAACGATTCAATTATTCATTTATTTAATTTACACCTGACTTTATCTTTTTTTCGCGCATATATAGCCTGCGTAATCTTTTCAAGAAGCAGTTTCGGTGAAATGACAGCTTTAGTCGCCATGTTGAGGTAAAAATCGATAAGCAAATCTATAATTTTATTATTTTTGTTTTTGGCAAAAAATAGACCAGAACTGTATGTGATAGCATGTGCACCTTAATTGTGTAACAGGAATTATAATTTTATGAAACTAATACAAAGTATAAACTTGTTTAATAGTATTTTTGTTGATAAACCAGACGACGCCAGCATCGCCTTAAGACGAGAGAGATAGATAGATAGATAGATAGATAGCGTCATTTATTAAGCGCTCTAGGATAGATCCTGTCAAGCGCTGAGAGAGAGAGAGAGAGAGAGAGAGAGAGAGAGAGAGAGAAAGAGAGGGAGAGGGAGAGAGAGTTTCTCTTATTTTATTATTGGCGTTCTAGGGCAAGTCCTCTGAGAACGAGCAAAAAGATACAGGAAATAATATAGAAAAAGAAGGGGTGATAAATAAAACAAGAGATAACACAAGACATTAAAAAAATAATAAGTATATAAATAAAAATTATAGAGAGACAGAGGGAGGGAAGGGAATAAATGGCAAGTTGCGCGCGTTTGCTGAATGTCATACATATGTACGCGAGTTGTATCCGATTAATCAGTGTAATAGACCATGTTGTAATCGCGGCGGACACTCCATTATGATCGCTCGCGTGTACAGTTTCATGCCGCTAATCTGAAATTAATCAGCCGCTTAATCATTACCGTTCCGCGTTGAACTCCCCGCGCGGCGAGCGGTCGTCCCCTGTTACGACGACCGACGCCGCGCGTCCTTGCTCCTTTCTCTCCCCCTCCCTCTCCCCCAACCGCGATCCCGCGATCTAACCCGTATGCACACGTGCACGCGCGATCCTCTCGAGTCGTAAATGCGGGCACGGGATATCTGAATGGGCCCACATCGCGTTCTCTAATTGAAATAATTAGCGATAAATAGAAAGATGTCTAAATAGAAAGATGTTTTTTTATTTTCTCAACTGCTCTCGGGCGAAACCAGATCGCCGAGCGCGCGCGTCGCGGTATTTCAAAAAATCTCCGACCTTAATTTAAATAAAAATCAATTTTTTTTTTAATGAGTATTATGTTTAAGGCCATTTCTCTTTTTACTGTCGTCAAAGGCGAGCGTTGAAGGCTCCGCAGGCTAAGAGCGTATCATTTATCTTCAATCACTGATGAGTCTGTCACTGCATTTAGTTATTCATCTGTATGCTAATCAATATAGTTCAGTATTATTATTCAGCGAACTTTTTACACACTTTATCCCCGTTCATCGATCACGAATCGTGATTTCGTATCTCGCACGCATTATCTTTCTGCAATATATCTTTTAGTTGTCGATCTCTCTGTTTTTAATTACCGATCCGTGCCGTGTCGAGGAGATTTTATTACTGAGCGCGAAATATAAATTTCTCTTGGACTTCACTCTCCCTCCCCCTCTCATTCTTCCCGCTTCCCGGATACCCTCTTCCCGCGTCGCGGCCGATTGAGGGATTTATGCCGCACCGCCGCGCCGGTACGCGCGATAGACTGCATTAATATCGCGTTTTTGGCGACGTCCGGCGATGCCCCGTTCGGAGCTCATTATCGCGCGCGTCGACGGTAGATTTATAGCGCTCTTTAATCTATGATGTAATCTCCACGTTTGTGTGC